>JAKUCV010005321.1:63736-119760 GCA_028386065.3 Turnera subulata
TGTATTCATACACCTTAAGGGAGGTTAGTTCCCTTGTTGAGATTCATAGGGAGAGGATATATCTTCCTGTGTGAGAAGTCTTGAAGTGAGGTATCTTCAAGCAAGAGTGCTGAAGTTCATGTGACTTGAACTCTCAGGTTTAGGATTCTTGTGACTAGAATTCCTAGGTTATAACGGTTTGTTAAGCACCCGTAAGCTTAACACTAGATAGTGAAATCTTCAAGTGAGACTTGAAGGACTGGATTAGCCACAAGTTAGTTGTGTGTGAACCAGTATAAAAATCCTTGTGTCCTTCAATCTTTCAATTCCGCAATTATTTCTTGCTTATTCTGTTTTAATCCGAAAAACGCTATTCACTCCCCCTCTAGCGTAGGGCTATTGTTCTAACAATATGCAAGCCATAAGAACGAACATACCCTCAAAGGACCCGGCCATTTCCATATGAGGTTCCACTTCTTTTCCTCCGGTTCCCATAGTTCCGATTCGAGGCTCTGGTATGCAGATTTGGTTGAGAATCTGCCTTTAGGATCTGGTGCCCACTTGATCGTGTCATCTCCTCTTGTAGGTGAAGGAGGGAGCTGCGCCCATATCTGAAGACAGGTTTGATGAGGTAATAGGTCCTGAAACAGGGGCCAGTTCCATAACCCGGAATCATCCACCATATCCGCAACTTTGGCATTGATAATGAAATCAGAAGGAGGTGTAGTTGCTAACTCCTGGAGGTTATGGTCAGGATCTAGCCATTTATCATACCAGAAACTGACTTGTCGTCCGTCACCCACCGACCAGCCAAGTTGATTGTAGACCTTATTACTCTTCCTATTTTGTCCCGCTTTGTCCCTTTTTTCACCTTTACTAAAAAAAACTGATTTTCAATCTCAAAGGCCTTTTGGCCCTTCGCGGACATCTGATGAAATTGGAATTTCAAAGGGGGTTAAAAGCTCTTTTATATCCCTAGAGTTTGTTCATTTTATTATTGTTGTCCCCATAAGTTTAATTTCTAAGGTTGTCCCTGAAATTGTTAGAAACTGGATATTCGTGTCATTTTTCCTGATATTGCCGGTAATTTGTCCTTGTGTGGACACATGTCATGTGTTGTGGGTCCTGTGTATTCTGAATTGTTTAATTTTTTCATATTTTTCTATTTCTCATTTCCCACCTTGACATTGAAATTCAAAAGAATTATAAATACAGAAATTATGATATATCATATATCATGGTTTGGTTAATTCAATCATAATTTTTTATACAATTACGGTGCATCCGGTGTCAACAAACTGGATCAGTCCATGATATTGTTAAAGTACAAAAGAACAAAATCTACACAAGTTGGATACAAATATAAAAATTTAGGATCAAGCCTATTGTGAACAAAAATTGCTTTCACCATATATATACACACGTATACATATATGTATGCCTCAGAAATCTCGTATTGTTTGTATTCGATCATGTCTTTCTAATAAAGCAGAGCTATAGGAGTAATTAATGCAGTTTTTATCCATACCAGTTTGCGTGATTAATGTTTTACAAAATCAAGGTACATATAATTTCTAAAAGAAAAAAAAAACAAGGTACATACAATTCTCAAAAAAAAATCAAGGTACATATATTTATAAATTGACATATAAAAATAAATCAAGTACTGTCCACATAGGATGGAACTAGAAGTAAAGGTAAATATTAAAATTTAAAATTATTTTGTAAACTTTATTTCACCTATTACCGTTCTCTCCCCAGTGGAAAAGGTCTTTCAACAAGAAGGAAACGGAGAAAAATGGAAATTAAAAACCCGGTGAAAGAAAAAAAACACACACTGTCTACTCTTACACTCGAGTAAAGACTTCAAATCACCCACGAGCCGTTCAATTGACCAAAACAATGCGTCGTCTACTCCACAAAACGAAGAAAGAACCCCTCTTCTCCCTGCGCCACCGGCAACTCAAAAACAACACCAGTGGTTACCAGCTCTCCCCGTCTTTGCCTCTTCACCGTCCGATTTCCTTTCCGTTAGGAAAACTGACTGAAAAGATTAGATTAACCCACGTTCCGTTTTCTTGCGAAACAGAGGGTGTTTTTTTTTCCTTCGTAGATTGGTATTCTACTTCTACTACGTAAGTGTAAGGATTTCGATAGTCTGTTAATGCTGTATCCTCCCTTTTTTTTCGTTTCTGTCTTGCAAAATATTATTAATAAAGTCTTCTGTTCTATATTTCCATCCTGTCATTGGACTCACTGCTTATTGGAGCCTCATGTATTGGAGTGGTCTCATGAGGTTTAAACACAGTGACATAGCAAATTGGAGTTTTTTCCTTCTACTTTATTTGATCATGAAAATGGTCACTCGAATTTGAGGAGCTTTCGAATTCACAAGGCGAAAACTCCAACATTTCAAGTTTTGCAGTCTTGTTTTGGAGATCGAGTTGAATATGTTCTAATAATCAGTATAGGCAGGTCACCTCACAGTATATATTTATTATAAATGTCGAAGTTGAAACCTTCTTGCCATTCGAATGATAAATTCAGTACCATTGGTTGGTTGGTTTTCTTTGTCATCTTTTTTTTGGGTTGTTCTTAGCCTGTATTACTGTTTGTTACTGACCCAAAAGGTTGGAGATATTTCGCCCCCTTTTCCACATATAGTTTCTACAACACTGGAATGTCTGTATTATGGTGTTTAAAATTCAAATGCTAATGTTACTACAGGAGCCTCCCTCCCTCCCTGTTTTTGAATCCTCCTATGGCTAAGTATTTAGCCAAGTGCTAATTGCTTTTAAACTGAATTTCAACACGCATCCTGACTTCTATTGAAAGAGCTTGTTGCGGTAAATATCATAGGAAGCTCACTGTTTTCAATTGCATTATCTTAATTGGTTAGGCTACTCAGATGAAATGCGTGATCATTTCATAACAGGTTAGGTATTGGTGTGAGGTCCAACATACACATTAAGGCGAAGAAGGATCAAATTTCATTAAAGATCCATATGGTCGTATCACATCAGCTCTGTCCAGTAGTATGAATCCGTTACTTGTTTTGGTTTTTATTTCCATTTTTCTTTTTAAATTTTCGTTACAATAAAATATGTTTGAATGATACTTGTTACTTCTTTTGGTTTCCTTGCATAATTAGACATACTGAAACTAGTGTTGCTTTTGTTCTATAATCAATGGAAGCTTCAGCCTCATTGTGAATTCCTTTTGTGAGATATCACTTCCATTGCCAGTTTCCAAGCTCCTTACCTCCCCAATGCAATGACTGTTGCGTAATTCTGAGAGGCTGCTGAAATTACATCAGCATTTTCTTTTGAAATATGATCCTCTACTTGGGAGAAAAAACTGTGTGATTACATCTTTTTTTACTTGGCTGTCCTGGTTGAGGCCTTCCAGCTGAGTGAAATTGATCAGATCAATCTACATTCTGTTATTTGTTTGCTACACATGTACTTCTTATCAACTTTCTTATGCTCTGATACACTTCTAAGCAAAAAGGTTTGTGACGCTACTGCTTGAACACATGCAGCATGTTTGTGGACATAACAGGAAAATCATCATTCGTTTCTTCAAGTTATCAGTTTGGTCTGTAAGCAGGAACATGATATAGTATTGGTCTTGATATCATTTCCTCAATGGTGTAGCTTCCTTGCTGCCCTCCCAACACAATGGCCTCTCTTCTGTTGTTAACAATTGCCTCCAGTATTTCTTCCATGACAATCATTTTTTACCCTAATTTGGAAACGCTACCTTTTGCTTGATTATTCTATTGATCTATCCTCTTTCAGTTGCAGGTTCTGTTTGGCTCTCTTTCATTCTTTCTCATGTGCACGCATCTTTAAAGTTAGAATGACGGAAAACTTTATATTTACTGTTCTCATACTTTTGACAGAAAATGCGAAAACTATGAATATTATTATTTTTGCATTGAGAGGATGTCTCTCTGTGCTTTTTTTTCTTTTTCTTTTCTTTTCTCCTTTTTCCTTTTTGTGGTGAAATTTTTCGGAGTTTAAAAAATCAACATCTAAACATGGAAGGTTTCTATTAAGGTTCAAACATGTAGGCTGAGCAGTGATACTCATAGCTAACTGGGGGAAGAACTGAAATAATGCACAACTGACCCGTGCTTTTCTTCAGACAAGTTAGCTTTGCAATAAAAGGTAAACAAGTCGTCTATGAAGTTCAAAGCTGTGAGGGTGGCAATTGCCTATGTACTGGAGGTTCCATTTCTTTATAAAACTTGAATACATGGTTTAAAGCACAGATAATGGAATGAATCGACATGGTTATCAAGGACCATGACCCTGGCTCACTTGCTGTAAAATATTTTTTCACTTCTTCATTGGGAGAATAAAATGTGAATATTAATCATCATTTTGTTCAGCTGCTCAGGTTATTTGTTTTCTTTTTGTTTTCTGTACAGACATTATGATCGCACACTCTAGCAAATTATGGTTTCTGTTTCCTTTGAACATTTGAACGTGATATAGCACTCTGGATTCCACTTTGGTTTATTGTTTTAATTGACAAGAAACAGGAGATCATACCAAGCAATCGCACCATTGAAGGGATGGAGCAACGAGAAGGATGGAAGTGTTGGTTCAGAGAACTTGAATAATCAGAGTGAGAAGGTTCTTCCACCAAAATTGTTCTTTTCTGTTTTTGAATTGCGCATTGTATGATCTACAACAATCTTCTTCTATGTTAACGTCACTCTTTTTTGATATGGATTAGTTGATCATTTGCCTCTTGTTCCTCCACCCTCCCCCCTCACCCCCCACTCATAGTTAGATGATGTGCTGGATTGTATTACTTGCTGCCAAGTTGAAATTTCTTATGAAAAATTCCTATTTGTCTATAAACTACCACGACTCGCTCCAAGTATTAGAATGTTTTTAGCCTGCTTTGCACTTCACGCTTTTGCCTCAATCATGTTTAAGTCAACGGGAAGTAAAAAATAGTGGACAATGGGAGGAAAACTCTTGTATTGAACACACAAATATGCTCATACTCTTACAATAGTTGGAGTCTCTCCCCATATATTTGTATTACACCTCTTTAACAGACTTTGGTTATTGAGGATCCAGAAAATTTGGCGTACTAAACAGTGGAGGAGATCCGTTGTTTAAAAATCCACCATATGATTCTATATAAAATGAGAGTTTTTACGAGAGTCTAAGAAATTCTGCACAGTTCTGAATTTGACCGCGTGATCATATATGCTCCTGTGATGATTAATTAAGTAAAGAATTGTATAAGCACGCCATTGCCAAGCTATCATCTTCCCCACTTAACAACTTCAATCAGTGCCTTAACCACGTGTAGCATATAGAAATATACAAATAGACGTCCAGGCTCGATAACGAAAAAGACACAAGAAGGGAAAAAATTGCACTTTTTTTGGTTGGCAGATAGTGTCTATTCTTTTCATATTATTGTAAATTCTTCAGTTCACATTTTGCTCTGAAACTGGCACATCAATTGTGTACACAATTTGCAAAGTTTAATGATTCTTTCATGACTTTTCTGTTGCTATTCTTTATTACGTAAGGGTATGACTTTTCTGGTGTTGTTCATCCAATTTTTATGAGTCTTGTGGTTCAGTTTGTGGGGATGTTAGACGTTAATCCTGATCTGGACTAAGATAGAAGTTGTGGCTTATACTCATCATGATAGGGATATTCTGTCTGTATCAATCTGATGATCATGTTAGAGTCATAGACAATGTGTATATCTTATTCATGAAAATCACTGTAAAGCAAGCTAATATATAATACATACCAGGCCACAATATTCTGTGCGCCATTCTCAATTTCTATCTGCATATTACTCGTTCCAAAACGTTTGATTACAAATGTAACAATATCAATTTCAACTGGATATACCATTATGCTCGCCCTTTTCTTTTGTAGTAATTTAGTAGGAAAATATTTCCACCTGCTTGCAGTAGAATTAACCAGTGGAACCCATATCTTCTAAAATGGCATCCAAATGTTCTTGGACAACCTTCCATGCCAAAAACACATGGCGATCTTCTGTGAGGCTTGCACCCACTGCAAAGCGTAGCATGTAAATTCCCCCAACCACAGCGTGAGTCATATACAAGTTCCCTGACTTATTAATTCTTCCAAAAGTTCACAGTTCATTTCTGCGCTTATCATCAGCAGAGATCATCTGAGTAATGCTGAAACCATTTCTGTAGACCAATTCAAGTTTTGGCAATGCCAAAGCCCTGAAACAAACCATGGCAAAATTCCTTGGAACCACAATCTCAAACCTGTGGTCACTGGCCACAAGCTCCTCAAAAACCTTTGCCATGTCTACGTGGTTTCTGAGGAAGTTTCTAAGGTTATCCACACCATAACTCCTTATCACAAGCCACGGTTTCAAGGATCGAAACCTTCTGCTGAGGGCTATTTGCTAATCCTTATAGTCCACCACTTTCTTGGAACCAGTGGTCTTGTTCCTGAGAAACTCAGGGTGTGTGCCAAGGGAATTGGTAAGGGTTTGTGGATCTTTTACTCAAAGGCAGCAACAATCCAGGGTGGTAAAGAACCACTTATGTGCATTGAAGCTGAATGAGTTTGCACCCTCCACTCCATCAATGAAATAGCGGAACTCGGGGAAAATGCAGGAACTACCTGCATAGGCAGCATCCACGTGAACCCATATTCCAAACTCTGCAGCAACATTGCAGAGTTCCTTCATGTGGTTGAAGTTTTGCCAACCGTGGCGCACAGGAACAGTGGTACTAATCCGGATTTCACGTCTGAGCAAATGACCATCCTCAATGAATCTGGGGACAAGGCGAAAGAAGTTGCTTTCGTTGTCTTGATTACTCGGAAATTCTGAGGGTGGATTCCTGCAATATTAGCTGCCTTTTGTAGTGCACTGTGTGTTTGGTCTGAAGCATAGACCACTAGCTTGTTAATGTTTTGCCTTCCAATTTGGTGCAGCATTTGATCCCTTGCAGCAACTAAGGTGCACAAAATGGCTTCGCAAGTTGCACCTTGCAGGACTCCACCTCCGGTTCCTGAGAAAAGAAATGATTTTGGAAGATTGAGCATTTGTTCCAGCCAATCCATGACTATACTCTCTAGCTCGGTTGCAGCAGGAGTAGACATCCAGTTGAATCCAACAATATTAAATCCAGCACTAAGCACTTCACCCACAAAACCTGCAGTGCTCCCCCTTGAATGGAAATATGCAAAGTAATTTGGGCTTTGCCAATGTGTTATGCCTGGAATGATAAGTTTCTAGAGATCTTGGAAATAAAATAACAGAAAAAATGTTGTAGCTTGGTGGTAAGTGAGCTTTGATATCTTGATGGTGACTCAGGTTCGAGTCACTGGTCTGCACATTTCTAATACTTTTTTGAGCATTTCTCCTACTCTTATACTAATTTATATAATTTTGGCCCTCCTCAAAATTTATTCTTGCAAATTTAGTCCCCCTAATAGAAATTCTTGGATCCGCCCCTGCTTGGTGGCCTTGTCTCCTGAACTCCTCAGGGTCTAGTGGATCCATGGGATAAGAAAGAAAGTTTTTTTTTTCTATAAATGGCTTGCTGACTAGCTTGGAGCGACGAAATGCAGTATAAAACTGGCAATCTCAATATATATACACGTATACACAAAAATTTAACTCTCCTCACCTCCATGAGAGAACCATTTAATTAATAGTTACTATTAATCCATGTGTTTTGGTTTTGTTAGGGAGATTACTTTTAATCCATGTGTTTTGGTTTTATTAGGGAGATCTTTTATGTTTCTGTTTCATGTCTGATATGAAATCTGAACGATGGGAACCGAACTGCGTGGACAATATAACTGACACGAATCTGGAAGTTACAGTTTGTGTCTAACTGATTTCGCAACTTTAAAACACAAATACTAACTTTTCTTCTTTTTTCTTTTTTTTTTCGTATTTGGAGATATGGAAATTAATGTTTTGAGATTTAAGAAGTCTTTTTTTTTTTTTTTGAACAAGAGATTTAAGAAGTCTGAGAAGAGAGATTTTGGTATGGGCAGAAAATGTTGATTTTTAAGTACACGAATTATAATGATTGGAATTATTAAAATGGTTGGGTAAGGGTTAGCATTTAATGGTTCTGTCCTCCGGCACCCACCTAACTTACATTAAATGGCATACAAATATGGGTGACATTATAGGCCATGTTACCTTGCTTTGACGGTTACCACCAGTGTTATCAAACCCGGCCTGGACTTGCCGGTTGTACCCGGGTACTCATGACTCAGAGACAAATCCGGATTTCTTTATCCTTCTGGGTTTTATCCTCAAAAACCCGGCCGGGTCATGATGGGTTCCCCAGATTTTCCGCTTTTATCGACCCGTTTTCGGTTTTTTTATCAAAAGTCAAGGATTTTAAAATCTTACCATGATCACATCTTTAGTTGGACCTTTACTAAAAAAAATTATATATTTATACTATTAATTCTAATAACGGTCGACCCGGTTAACCCCAGTTAAACTTCTTAACCTGCGACCCGGCCACATCTCCGGAAAAGCCACGAAATTTTCTCATCAAATGTCCTGCCTGTTTGTCAATGGAGGAAAGGTAAACAAACTGAAAACCTTCAATAAAAGCGTAGCCAATTTTTGGAATAAGAGTTAAATAAGATCACTCTTATTTAAATTGTCGAAGCATTTCTGCCGCCTTTTGTATAAAGAAAGTATATTGTATTACATTTGAAATAAAGTATACAGTTGAGTAGAATTTGTAAAGAACAAAAAATTGGTAAAGAGTAAGATTCAACAACTTTTGGGACTAAAGTAACATGGTCAGAGGCTTTTCCTACCTATGAAGTTGCAATTCCTCTGAATTGCAGACAACTCACAGTGTGAAGTTTTAAGAGACTTACAGAAGAGGCAATCAACTAATAGTAGCAACTAGGAGTGTAAGCTAAAATGGAGGTCATACGAAATATGCACAGAAACATACATGAGTTTTATGGCTATCAAAACTCATTGCTTCTCAAAATTAATCCTATGATTCCCTATTTCCCATTGAATGCATATAAAACAAGACTCAACTTGCCTGCTTCAGCAATCTCCGCGAATGCCTTGTGATCGGCTTTACATGAGTAAAACATTATGTTTGGAGAGGCCGGGAGCCTTCCTTCCCTCTTCATTTTATATACTTTGAAGCTGGTTTTGAAGCTGTGATCTCACTTGGGAATTCAAAGCCAAACTTCTTTCCAAGCTCTCCTTCACAGCAATAAGTTCCGATCTCCTCATCTCAGCATCAGCCAGCTCAGAATTTCCCAAAACCCCATTGTCACCTTGCAGTTTAATAAAGGTTGACTTCAACTGTGATCCGAAAAGCAGCAATGTTCACAGACACAAAATAAAATATCAAAAACTTATTTAATTGGGTAAACCTATCATTCCAATCCAGAGTAGACACTGTTGAAAGCATTACCTCACTCACTCGCTTCCTTAATTGATCCACCTTCATTTCCAATTCCACAACAAATTTCTTGACATTCTCCCTAAACTCCTCCATCTCCACACCTTTCAGTTCATAAAACCTCTCTTTCTCCTTCTCCATCTCCTCCAGTTCCTCCACTTCGCCCTTCAAATCCCTAAATTGCACTCCAATTAAGTCAAACTCAACAAACATAATAAATTCTTAATTTCTTATAAAAAAAAAGAAAGAAGGGAACCAAAAAGAAATCATCGTCACCTGATCTCTTACCTGAGGTGCTGCAAGTGAGCCGTGTACTTGGAATCAAGGCGGTTGATTTCGGAATGGAGGGCCAAGATTTTGAGGTTTCGAGAGGCGATGGTGTGGTCGAGAAGGAAGCACCTCTGCTCCATGGACCGAATATCTGAAAGCTTGGATTCCAAGACCTGTGACTTGTTGGCCTGCAACTCCTTCTCCGCCTGGAGCTGAGCTAGGCGCTGGTTTCTGGTGCGTTCCATGTGCTCCAGCCTCTCGCGAAACGCGGAGGAGAGAGCCATTGAAGAGGAAACAAAAAAAAAAAAAACTAATAAGCCAGAGGAAATGATTAGCTGATCAATTTGAATCGAAAGGCTTTATATATGGCTTAACAAATTAAAATAATTATCAATTGAGTGAAAAATGGGCTACTAAAAATATGGGCCTGATTCAGCTGAATTGTAGCCTAAATTTGGGCTTCTAATTCGGTTGGGCCTTGGACCCTTGAGGATAGATCCCTTTTCCTTTTTTTCTTTTTTGCTCTTCCCTCGCATTAATTAGTTAATTACTCTGTTTTTTTTATCTATTTACCTCTCATTTTATCACTCACTAGTTTACTCATTAACAATCAATTACAGGCCAATCTATTGTTAGATGGGATGATCCAATCCATCTACATTGAGTTGGGGGACAATGTTATTTTATTGTTTTGAGGAAATAATAGTAAAAAGTTATAATTAAATTTTGGTACCCGGGCTTGGATTTCATTTTTTGTGAAGACAATTTGGGTAAAAAATGGAGGAGGCCAGGGGGGCCATTTCCTGAAGTGCGCCGAGTATATATGTATTTTTTAAGAAAAAAACAGAACAATGCACAAGACCTGCCTATAACGGCAAGAAAACTTCCCATTTTTCTTCAAAGAGCATCTTCGCTATAGAATTTCCTCCCATAAAAATATCCCTAAAGTAAAGGCTAATCATGACTGCTGGCTAAGTGAGAAGGCAATCAACCTATCACCGGCCGTAACCTTTTTAACATAGCATGCACAAAACACTAGGGGAGAAAATTAAATAAATCCAACATGGAAGGTGCATAATCTGATTTTTGACCACCTTTGGAGACAAAAGAATGATATCCATTTCGTATCTATATTATTCAAAAAGCCGTTTTATTTGCCTTTAACCCGGATAAAGAGAGCCGGCAGCTTGAAGAATTCACCGCAAACTTTAAAATGTGACCGCAATTCTTAGGGTATTTTAGAGTAGGGTGCTTGGAAGAATGTGCGCCACAGCTCTTTACTATGAGATGCGGCCGGGGGATTTTCTTAATTTAATTGGACCTTTTTCGAATTGGGAGTCTAAATACTAG
Organism: Turnera subulata; assembly: GCA_028386065.3. Lineage (NCBI taxonomy): Eukaryota > Viridiplantae > Streptophyta > Magnoliopsida > Malpighiales > Passifloraceae > Turnera > Turnera subulata. The sequence continues at coordinate 74,778 of JAKUCV010005321.1, forward strand.
TAAATATACATATACATAGTGATCTCCTCGGATGTTGATAACTTCCAATCGGAATTTAGCAAATCACGTCCTTCTCCACGTCAATCCTCCAATGCAATTTTTAAATTGAAAATAAAAAGCTTCTTCCATGCTTTAACACATTGTTTTTCAATTTCAATCTAAACATGTTGCATCATGTTGTTTAAAACTAAACCCTTTGCTGACAGCAATAACAATATGCATGCATATCTTAGTTATCAAATATTAACAAGTTAAATTAACTTGCATGGAAATTATTGCATCAATGGATACTAGCAACAGTGCATGCAACACTTTGTTAGAGATGATTTAGTTAGTTGTAATCCTGTAGTATTAATCCTGATCAGGAGTAAAGGGTTTAGTATTGTTAAACCGGGTTCTGAGTCCAATTTCTTAGTTATGTATATGAAGCGTGCAACAACGAAAATTAAAGATCACTCCATTAATGGGTCCGATGTTGGCTTCGATGTCTAGCTAGGCCGTTTTAGTCATTCAAACTTTTCTCATTCAATACTCAATATCCGTAGTTTGCAATATTCCATGAAAAGAGGAAGAAGAAGAGGATAGATTCAGTAGATCCACGACAATTCCATATATGTCCATTATATGCGCGCTTGTAATAGTTAGCTTGAGTATTCGTTGGTACGGTATTTTTCAGTATTTAGCACATTAACCTGGCTTGTACTAGCGCTGAAGGCCCAAGCTGGGTGGGATACATTAATGCATTACAACTTTTAATGCTTTCAAAACCAAAAAAAAACTGCTTTACAAGTTTCCTTTTTTCTTGGATGGAGAGCCCTCGATAAACTTTTCTCTGGTCTGTTCTGTGTGCGTATATGAGCACGCCAGGAAAGTTTATAGTCGTCAACTTTGTGTAAGAAAACTTGTTTATCCCAAATGTTTCTTGGGAGTTTGTCCCAGGTTCTTGGAGATTATCCCTAGATAAAGACGAGTAACTGAATGGTAGTGGTAATTAATTACCTAATTTTATTTATATGTACACTAGTCATTGGCCCAATAACTGGACACTAGTAATTTCTTCTGCTATCATTCTGTGTAAAATGCGCTGTTGCAGGCCCGGGGAATGAAAATGAGGCCACCTCAAGCTAGTTTTAATTAAACCACGCAGAGGCAGAAACAATATGGTTTGATTGGAAGTGAGGGGATAAGACTTGCACAGGAAGAATAAGACTTGTAAATTAGGAGAATGTCATTGATTCGCTGTCAGATCAGTGCGCCTAGAAATACTACCATTCACCAAAAAGGCCTTTAGCTAGTGATGCTTCGTACAGTTTGTCAAAAGAAAATCCTTTTGACGTTCTTAATTGACAACTTTTTTGACAACTACAAGTGCCCTAACATCATCTATATATATATATGGGTGATAATGTTAAAAAAAATTATGGTTCAATTTGGATTTCAGTTCACCATTGTCCATCCTTCCTGAACGAATCTTTTTCAGATAAGAGTAGGGAACGTAGGGTAGCAGTTTTATTTTGCATCCTCTTTAGCATCAGATGAATCAAAATTAGGACAATAGTTCCATCTTACTTTTTTGCCTCTTTAACTAGTTGTTTAGATATAATCTGTTGCTCTATATGTAACTAAACAACTGCAGAATCGAACGATAATTAATACGTAGATTACAATTGCTTATGACAAATTAATGCTAGGATGCGCAAATTAATATGAACCTATAAATTAACGTACCTTGACCCAAAAACTGAAAAAACAGAAACCAAGTAAATTGATTTTAGTTGGTTCAAGAGAAAATGCTCAAATTTTCAGATTAAAAAAAAATGCTCAAATTTGATTTTAATTGGTCGAAAAAAAATTCTCAAATTCTCTGTTTTGCTTTTCTTTCTTTTTGGTTCCTAACAATTCTCTAGAAATAAATTCCAGAATTTTATGCTTCTCTGGCAGTATACTAGTGGAGGAAAATTGATATCCACAATTTTAGATCCCCACATGATTTTGAAGGGGAAGACAGGAAACGTGTTCATATTCTGGAGTTTTATAGGATGGCCCCTTAGTGGTTTCAATTATTTGCTGCAACATATAGCACTGTTTGCAACGTAGTTAACAAAATGGACAAACTGCATTAATGGCACAACAATGTAAATAGAGCTCCAATCAATTCAAGGGTATACTTATTTATGACATGAAGATAGGCAATAGAAAGACCCTTCAATCGGCATATGGAAAGGTGTAGTCACATTCAGTTGGAATGGTCTATGCGCTCTCAAACAAACCAAAATTAATGATAGCTCACTCCTTTTTGCCATGGTAGGAGAATATTAGTGGATACATACTAGTACTACATAACTAAATGTAGATAATCGTAATGATTGATCTAGTGAAGTTCCAGGACCAAAGTTATATGGAGTTTGTTGTTATGTTCAAACCAGGGAAAAAGGGTTAAAGTTTTTAGTGATAAATTTCTGAAGGAAGTTAATTATTTATAAGGATAAATTAATTAGTGGTTGATTAAGAGCATAATTACAGAAGAGGCAAAAGAACATGCTGATGAACGAATTCGTGGGAGTTGGGACCCCAAGTATGATGCAGTGCACTAGAATTACGCATTAGCCGAAAAGGCAATTGAGCCGATGTAGGTGCACCAACCTTGTATATTATACAATGATAAAACATTTCTCCAATAATAAATCTTCGCAATATTCTCAGACAATGATTTCCTCGCCCATTACTTTAATCGTAAATTACTAACATTATTCTTAGAGATCTTTTTTATATTGGGAGAAATAGAAAAGGAAAAATAGAATTCAAGGGGGGTCCCCAGAAATTGTTGGCAGCATGTGCACCACGTTGGCTGATGTAAAACAGAGAGACCATCCCCATCAGAATTAACCAAGGCTGAGCTTACATTGTCTCCCTCTCCCTCCATGATCTCTGTAGATGTCTACAGAGAAAGCGAAAGAGAAAAACAAACCCCAAAAAGCTCCTTTGCATAAAGGACACCACATGACTCAATGCTGATGGTTACAATCGGCCAAGGGAATAAAGCTGGTTGCCCAATTTTCGCTTCAGGATTTTAAAAAAAAAAAGAACCAAACATAGACTGCCCTTTTTACGTTCTTCTGCTCCACATTATCTTGTGGTATATTTTTATACTAATTAGACCCTTTATTTAATTCATAACTATGCCATTTCAGTATAATAATGTGTGGAGATCAGAGCGGGAGGAGGAAAAGTAAACGGAGGAGAAATCCTTTGTATATGTAGCAAGGACGGTTATGGAATCCACGTCCAAAAAGTGAAGGGAAGGTGCTTTTCTTTGCAGCCAATGAGGAAAGATTGACAAGGCTAATTGTCACTAGTCAATTTTGTCCGATACAAATAAGATACATACATTTTTTTTTACATCAGATAATATAAGACTACAATACATGCATAATAGTAAGCGGCAAATTTGAGAAACAATTCCTTCCTACAATGTTTTTCTGCACAAATATTACACAATCAAAGAAATGTTGTACGAGATACTACCTTTTATCTCTCCGACAAAAAATAGTTTTCATTCACCGACAGAGCATGTGAATGATGATGAAGGCTCTCTAGCTAAGCTAGCTGGTCTCGATCACAAACTACTAATTACGAAACAATCATGTCAACATTTTTCAGGATCTTTGGTTGTTAAAGTTTGTGCGAAATGGAGGTAGCTTTTGTCTTGTTATGAGGTCTCTCTAGATTTGTAAAAAAGAACGGGGTGAATGAATATTAGACCTCATTTTGCCTCTTACCAAAAAGTAATATATTTACATAAAACTTCGTTGCTTAATAGGGCCTTCTCATAAAAACTTGCAGGGTCAGCAAACACACAAACATCCAGACCAAGCTTTCCTTGTTTGCAGCCTGTTTGACAGTAAATGCCATTTAGAGAGAAAAGGCAAAACAAAAAAGAAATAAGTAATTAGATTATTGGTATATATATATCTAGGAAAGGCTTGATTACTTTGAACTAGAAATATGTGTACACACACTTTTATTAGCTCTCATTTGTTCATAAAATAATAAAAAATTGTATAATTTGTATACAAGCTCATCGACATATACACTTTCTGGCTATGGTCCCACTATACAACTTTTTCTTTTCATTTATAAATGTTTGTATATCCTAAAATGATATGGAATATTAAAACAAACAAACAATTAAAAAAAAAAACCTATGGTTTTACCTTGGAGGCAGAGGAAGTAAGAGAAATAGAAGCCGATGAAGATGGTGAAGTTGATAGAGCAGAGAGGCCCACATTGTAAGCCATGGTACAATCAGGTTGAAATAGACCGTAATTCCTCTCTGATGTTGGTCCTGGCTTCATATCTTCGTTGAACAAAGCAAACACATAGACTTCTAACCTCATATTAGGCCTCAAAGGTGTCCCTTCACCACTCAGTTGCCGCCTCAGCAAATTCCTGTTATAAATTGCTGCATTCTGAACTGTAGCGCCAACCTCATCAGGGTCACCTTTTGATGGCCAACCGGTCTCTGATACCCTAACTTCAATCCCCTGAAAACCCATTCGAGCCATGGCGAAAATGATGGCATCTACCTGAGCATACAACATATTGTCATAGTGTAGCTTGGTGTAGGGGTCAACCATCCCCGGGTTAGGGTTGAAAAGCACATAATCCAAGGGAACTCCATTAGGGCCATCTTTGTATGCAAAATATGGGTATGCATTGATCCAGAATGGAGCTTTAGTGGTTGACAAGAACTGCAAATATTGTGTCATTACTGCCGACACCTCGTTCTTGAAACTACCAGCAGAAGGAGGGTAGGATTCCTCAAGCACCGCCAAAGAATTAGGGGTCGAGACTTGGATGTGAGCGTCCAGGCCTAATTGAACTAGTGCCCCGTGAATGCTGACTACGGCCGGGACAAGGTATTGAAGCAATGTCGTGTCGTCGTCGGTGAAGACCTCATTCCCGACGGCGATGCCTGTGATCTTTGTCTGTGGAAAGTATGGCTTGATGTGGGTACTAACCCATTGGAGTGCTTGTTGAGGGTCCATTAAAACAGCTAACATTTCGTTCTCTACTGTTACAATGAGCTCGATACCGGAGTTGGCAAATGCTGTCAAGACTTGGGGGTTGGTGTCGTAGATTCTTGTTTTGCTGACCTTAAGGGAACTTAAGAGGTCAAGAACCTTATCTGGTGGTGGCAGATTGTTGCCAATTTGGCCGTAGTTGATACCAAGAGATGTGACTCCTCTGATGAAACCATAATCTGTGATACATCATTAATTAATACCAATTGAATATTACGTTTCATTGACGAAACTGAGCAAAAACAATTGAAATGAATGATTCATAAACAACCAAATGGAGGCAAAGATTAATACCTGATGAGGAAGTTAAGAGACAGAGTAGAAGGAACACATGGGTAAAGGCAATTCTGCTAAAAAACATTGCCATGATATGAGACAGAGTGTGTGTGTATCTGTTGAGCAGGAAGGAATTCCTAGCTGAGATGGAGAGACAATTGATATATACACAGATGGAGAGATAGGCAAAGGGAAGGTGGCCGGGAATTCTTTTCTTTGCTTGTTTGGGTATTTATTGTGGGAGTAAGGAGGGTTTAGCTTGGCTTCCTTGTCAATGTTGTCTTGGGGGTGTCTTACCTCTTAACTGGTTTTAAATGGCTCCAGGTGTGAGGTTTCCACATTTGCCTTCAACGTGATGGCTTTTTGATCTTTCGGATTAGCTTGTCTCTTTCCACCCCGAGTCCAACTTCCGTAGAAAATGACCAATTTGCACTCAGCCACTTTCTTCACATTAAAGCAAAGGGAAAGGGATAACTAAATCACATTTGATTGGTTAAATATGGTGCACAAGCAATCCAATCCTTTTCATTTGTGGTTCCGTTAAAACACAATTAATTAGTTACACATTTAATCACCCTTTGCATCTCTTAATTAGAAGAAGCATAGCCATATGAAATGAAATCCTTTTTTGTGAATTCTAGGAAATGAATCTATTTATATATCTTTAACTTGACGTGAATTGCGAGATATATAGCTGGGGGCAGAGAAAAAGTATAGATATGGAGGGGATCCCTAAATTCCTACGGTGGAAAAACTGAAATGGAAAAAGATAATAAAAGAATCTCTCCTTCAGTATTGTTCGCTAGTACATCCTCATATAGATTCTGATGCTTTTGGGCACAGCAGACCTTAAACAACACTATCCCCCTCTTTTTATGTGAAAGTAGACAATGAGGCTGACGATAATGACACCTTTATGCACCTTGGTCATGACTACTTTTTGGGTGGTAACTTTCATTTTATACAAAAATTGAACATCTTTAGTCTGGGACAATCAATTGGTTGTACCAACGAGAACCCAAGATGATTCAGACTTAGACGAGAAGTCTTAGAAATTAGAAAAGGATGGTGGTTAACTTTGAGTACAATGTTGGAAAGATATTCATCTAGATCATAATAATCAGTTGATTGTATTTGAAAACTATAATAACCATGGAACCAGCACTTTGAAGGTTTTAATCACGGATTAGCATCAAAAAAAGGTTTTAAATACGGATGAATATATACTCGGTGATCACTATAATCATGGTACGAAAAGTATATATAATTTTTCTTTTCTTTTCTTTTTTCTTATTTTGTTTCCTGATGAATAAGAAAGTATATCATAATTATATTATTTATCAGATTTTGTGATATGCTGGTAGCTAGAATAGCTAGTTTTATTACAATGTGAAACTGTGAATACCGAAAAAATATATTTCTCACAATATGTCTCATCTTTTTTTCCAGTTCCAGCTAGCTAGCACGTTAAAAAAAAATTACCAAACAATAAATTAATTTTTCAACTAGAAAATAAATACAAAACATGTGAACAATACTTTTCGGACAAAAGAAGATCTAAAAGGCACTCTTTTTTCTAAATAAAAAAGACTCTTTTTCTTGTATATGTGTTGTTTCTCAGACTGAAGATTTCCTCACCCTAAATCTGCGATATCATTTAACTGAAATGCTGGAATGATATCGTTTGTACTTGAAGATACTCTACTTCTGCAGTGCATACAATTTAAAACTCCATATTAATTTCCCGCAGAGATAGGATGCTCTGCTAAAACTCAGCTGCACTGTGGCTTTAATATACAATTTATTATGCCATTAATTATCTTTTTTTTTCTTTTTTGGCTTTCGGTAGAACAATGTATTGATAAACCCAATTCATCATCGGAGTCGGAGACCAGTACAATTCCTTTTCTAACTTGTAAACTCCGTATTGATAGCAACAGGATCGATCGGTCAAAAGACAAAAGCTGCAATGTTTGCATCCTGGAAACTACTAGTCAAAGAAAATAACATGTCGCTTTTGCTATGTTTAAGCGTTTTAATTAGTTGTCCTCTCCTACATGATCTCTTCCTTGGAAATGTATATATGCTAGCCATTTAGCAACACATGCTATATATTCGGGCAAAATAGACCTATGAATAAGACCGAGAGGCGGCCGAAGAACGTTTGGCTTGGCTAGTTGATTATGAGTCATAAATGGTCAAGGGAATAAAACCGTAGAAACACTTTAGAGGAAGAGACAGAAGAAGAGGAGTCATTAAAACTGGGATTAATTTGCTGGGAAAATTCAAGAAACTTGACTTATTTTGGCCAGATAAAGGGTATCATCAAAAAGTAATAATGTTTGGCGAATGGATAAGGAATGGACTATTGAGTACGTGGTTTCTATGAAAACAGAAAAAAGGAAAAGGGGATGGAGTACGTGGGAATTATGTGTATATGTGAGACGCGAGTGTTCTTATCTTTAAACCTCTTCTTTCTGTGTTCATGATGCAACAAATCACTCTGTGCAGGTTTTTCTTACTTTGGCGTACTGACAAGAGGATATAAATTGGGACCCATTTTCGTATTTATATGAACTTTGTCGAGTCAACAGAATTGTTATTAGTCCTCATGCGGAAATTCGTGTGGTTGTTGTCTCCGTCGATCAAGGGGTGTAATTAAGTTAATCCAAAAATTAAACAACGGTATAATCGTTTTATTCCCTTTCTTTTTGTTTACAAAGGATGACATATTTGGTGGCATGCAAGTGTATTGGACATATATGTATGCAATTAGAAAGACTAGTTTGTGTTAGTATGATTCGTTCATTTCTTATAAACCTGATGAAGAAATTAAATGATTGGTGATGTCTCATCAGTTTGTCCTTAATGTAATCATTACCTAACTGTTGTTATTTGATGAACGAATTTAAAGCTATGATCACTCGAATTCCTGCTTCGCAATATATGAGATGTATCAGTTCCTTCAGAACACAAATTACTGACTTTTTTTACCAAAAATAGATTATCGAGTTTTGAAGAAAGCACATCTAATCTAATAGAATCTTCTCTTAGGGAAGTACTCCTTTTTTTCGTTGATTTGTAGGACCAAATGTTGATTCTCCACTTTTTCTTTGTTAGGGTCGATGGAACAATAAAATTATTCAAACCAAAAAAACCTGACCATTTAAGGTACAGCCGTATTCATAACTTCACGATTAATTATGAAATTGTCGTTGGGTCAAGTAATGATCCTTTCAATGTGGATATGCCGCCTATGAGCTATGTATTAGCTGCACCGTCACTCGGCGATAGACATTCTTAAATGATTTTGTAACTTTTTTTTTCTCCAACTTAACTAATTTTGTATGGGCTTTAATATATCGTTTTTGTTATCAAATTTGGGCTGATTTTATTCCTAAAAAAATTGTGCTGATTTTTTTTTTTAAGAAAACTGGGTTGATGTTTATGATTCCATGCAAAAAAATAAATCCATCTTTTAATTAAAAGATATTATTGAACAATTCACATCAAAATTTGGATGGTTCAATCTTAATTTTAGCCTAGTAATTACAAACAATATATCATACTCATTATATTTGAATTACACTAAACATTAAGTTCAATCTAAATTATGTTATGAAATATATATGAGAACATAAAATTCCTATTGAAAAACAGATTCTGAACACAATTTTTCTTATTGAGTAAATATAGTTTTTTTATGCTAAATATAGTTTTTTTCTTGTAAATGAAAAACATATATTGAAAAACAGATTTTTTTTTTGATGCTATATTGAAAAACAGATTGTAAATATAGTTTTTTTGATTGAGTAAATATAGTTCCATCGCAACTATAGTGCCAAATTAATCAGCTTTACCAATAAGTTGGCAACTTAAATTGTAATAAAGCCGTCTTCTAATACTGAAGCTCTCGAGTTGGAATTCCGGTGGTAGCCTATAAAATCCAAAAGGAAAAAAATTAATCATCTTTTTCACATGCTATAGAAATAGAGTTGAAGAAAGCAAGGAAGCAGTTATGTTTTATAAATAGATGGCCTTTGTATTTGTTACAAACGTCAGGATGGCCGAGTGGTCTAAGGCGCCAGACTCAAGTTCTGGTCCTCTAACGAGGGCGTGGGTTCAAATCCCACTTCTGACAATATTCTTCGTTCTTATATTTTCTATTCTAGCATTAAAAAAAAAAAACATGATCAATTTAATTTGAAGTTTACGGAACCCCCATAATGGAAGAGAAAAACATATTTCTTTTTTGGTTTTCCATGTACAATCAAAGAACATAGAAAATGACCATCATATGTCTTCTGTTATCCGGTCAATGTTATTTCTTTTTCGCCCCCTTTTTTTTAATCCAAAGGGATTTGTATTGTTCGTGCAAAAAGGAAGATGCAAATAAAAGGAGATTTACAAAGCACATGCTTTTGTCAAAGAGTATTAAAGAGGAAGCATGCATCATGAAAGGAAAGGGAGGGATGGAAAGTAAGTGACGCGCAAATGCAATGCATGAAAGGTTTGTTCAATAGTGTATGTTTGCCCAAAGAGATGCTTCTTTTTCTAGTTGTACTACTACATGGGCATGTTTCAAGTTTGCCCTAAAGAGATGCTTCTTTACAATAGATTGGAAATGAATGATTACCCATTCTTCCGAAGCAAAGAGGGAAGAAGGGGACCGAGTTTGCCTAACCACAGTTTGGATTTCGTAATAAAGGCTATGATGATAAGATAAGCCATATGCGGGAGAGAAAAAAGAAATGAAACGCAAGAATGGTTATTGCCTTCTTGCTGGTTTTAGGTGTTCGTGTTTCACTTTCGTGACATGCATAATAGTTCCTTAGCCCATATTGTGGGCCACCGTTCTTCACAATACTTGGGTTGGGGTTTTGCCTGTAGTGTACCAAGCCATGGTCAGATTTTGCGAATTAGGCCTGTGTTTTTCATGTCTTCCTTTCGTCAATTTAAACATTGGCTTATGCAATGTTTTAAGGAGTATTTATGGTTTGTGCGTTTCCACTTTTCGCTATAATATAGCGGTCGCCTTTTGACTTGGCCATTGATTGTAGAGAAAACAAATTCATATTTAAGGATCACAGATTTTAAGAATATTTAAGCCTGTGTTTTTTCATGTTTTTCTCTCGTTAATTTAAAAATTGGCTTATGCTTAGTTTTAAGTTGTCCGTTTCCACTCTCCGCTATAATTTAGCGGTCGCCTTTTGACTTAGCCATTGATTTTAGAAAAAAACAAATTCATATTTAAGGATCACTGACACGTAATGTATATCATGACCTGTAATTGTTTCAAATATAAAGTAATTCCAATATATTCACTACTTGTTAATTGTTGGATGGAAAGATTAAAAACTTAAACATGGAAGGGCGTAAATGTTCAGAATTGTCAGCCCATAGACCAATATACAAATAAGTCCAATTAACTGACAGACCTTAAGTAATGAGAAAAGCCCAATTTACCCCCTGCTTTTTTTTTAGGAGTAATTATCCCTGTTATGTGTTGAAAGTCGCTACCCGAGTCGAGCTGGATTTAGTCTGGTGCTTTTGATGTCCTTAAAGGTAGATTGGCCCGGGATACTAGTGGAAAACCAAAAAAAATAAAACATACAGTGCGACACTGCAACTATAATAAGCAAAGGAAGAGGAGTTTTTTTTTTTTTTTTTTTTTTGCTTTCCACGGGTGTCTTGGGCCAGTCTATACCATCCCACTTTTAAAGGAGAACAATGAGCTAAGACTAATCCAACTCAAGACGTGGTTAGAATCATAATGGTTGATGTCTTTAGCCCAGACTCGAACTCAAGATTTCTTGATTAAGCTAGAAGAACTCTAACCAGCTGATCTAACCTATAGAGGTTTAAGGGAGGAGTTTTTAAGCTAAGCTTATAAATAAATGTTATGCCTTACATCATATGTTCTTTTAAACTGGTAATTATTCTTGTACAAAAAAAAAAAAACTGGTAATTATTCCAAACATAAACAAACCGGGATATGGGCTAGTCCAAGAGGATCCGTTAGCAAGCCCAAATAAAGTGGACCAATTATGCCTTCAAGAAAGAAAAACAAGCAGGCCCGAGAAGTAGTACTCCTCCTCGGTTGTACGCTCGCCTTACTGGGCCACTGTTCTCCTCGACCTCGAGCCACTCCAGTAAACGGCACCCACAGCCTCCAAAATCTGCACCGTTAAAGAGGTTTGGAGTTCGAACTACAATCGTAGCCTGTAAAACGAAAAATAGAATAAAATAAAAACCTTCTATAATTGCACCCAACAGCTGATTTTGAAGGCTTAATTTATATCAAGCTAATTCAATTTAATTTAATTTCTCGACAAAAAAAAAATTCGACAAAAATTTAATTTAATTTATCATCTGCTTCCTCGGTGAGTGGGAGGAATATGGAGCCTTTAACTTTATCAGGTTTCCCCCTTACAATGTTGACCGTGTCCCTGTTGCTTCACAAAACAAAATAGAAAAAAACAGGTTGACACAATGCATTGAGACTGAGCCCTACAGAGTAAAAGCTAATTAAACTTGGAATTTAATGTTCCAATTTGAGGCCACCACTAAGGGTTGAGAAAAGATCAATGTTGACACTGTCGCCAGTAAGTCGCCAACTTAATACAGCCACATAAAAGCCATCAAAAAAACCTCAAATTTATACTAAACCTAAAAGTTAAAATTGTAATGGCTCTAAACAAAGAAAAAAATAGTAGTACTTCAATTCAAAGGAAATATAACTTTTTTTGTAGACACGTCATATCCTCAAAATTTAGAGTAGATTGGTTGATGTATAATCTATTATTTTATTTTACACCGTTTGGCATATCTTCTGGACCCGAATTCACTCATTCATCTTCGAAGAACAACACCACCTGCCTATGTTACTTGTGAGACTGTTTTAACTTCTTTTTTTTTTTTTTAATGAAAGACTGTTTTTTTAAGTAAACGAGTACTTTTCATTTGTGTGTATACCATCCACATTAACGGGTTATTGTGAAAACTTAACATGATAACGTGTAATAAGTGACCAACTTAAATTCATGGAGAGATCAGAGAATGTACGAGCGAGCCCGTGCATTTCTACCGTTCTCCTCCTTTCTATAAAAATACTAAGTGCTCAAAAAAAGGGGGCTAAAACATGAACTAATTATAATAATAAATAGCGTTCGTTTCTCGTGTGGATGGTTGTAGAACGGTTCATGTTTTTTCTGAGTCTAACATTTGTTCAAATTAACTAAAAAATTGTTTTGTAAGACTTTATTTTGCTCTTATTATTACTTGTAATTAAATTATACGCTTTCTGCAGTTGCATGTCTTTGGTGTTAAGAGCTAAGGAATATCCTGTTTTAAACTTTGGGATGTTAGATAATAGGTATTGATTTAGTGAGAAATTTTCTGAAAAAGGAAAGATGAGAAGCTGCTGCGTTGAGAAGGAGAAGTGGCCTTTTGTTATTCCCATTTTTGCTGTGTTTACAGGGTATATATAGACAGTTTACAACTAACATTCATTTGTAATTTTTCATAACACTCCCCCTTGAATGTTGTTGTATTTTGGATAGAATACGCTTTTGGAATTACTGCCTCATTAAAAACCTTACCAAGAAAAACCCAGTGGGATAAAAACTTGGTGAAGAGAAAAAGAGTGCAGTGCGTATTCTACTCCCCCTCATTTTGACCTCTCTTGATTTTTTGATGTCGTTACATGCCAATCATTCTTGTCAACTTCTAGTGACGTACGCTTTGTCCGATCATTTTTGATACATCACTGCTTTAATTGGACAATGTGGGCAGCATTAGGCAACATTATCTTCATAGTTCGTTGTTGGAGCACCTTCCTTGCCGTCTTGCTTTTGTGGTCCCGATGATATAGTAATTTCTTGTGTAAACTTGTAGCAGATGTCCGTTTGTGCTTTTTGTGGATCAGATAAAGGACCTGCATCTGCAAAGACCAACTATATTCTCTTCGGGTTTACAGGGTTAATATAATATCACATCTATTATACCCCAAAGATAAGAACAGAATCATATCTTGCCAATAGGCTTATGACAAAAGCTTCCGGCTTCATGTCACTAGCAATATAAATTTCACTTAGATAGGGTACTTCAGGACCAAGTTAATTCATTTATGAGATTTTTCATCTCGAAACATAGCACAATATTTGGAAGCTTCTTCAGGAGTTCCAATAATATTTAAATCACAAAACACATATATATATATGAACTATAAACATAAACAAAAATAAATTCATACATACTCAAAATGATTTAAATCACATTTAATTTTTGTATATTCCCGGGAATTAGTTGCTTCAAGCAACTTGAATCCTTATGGGATTATCATGCATATGTCATGACTTATGGATCCTTAAAAATAGGCTGTAATAACATCCACTAGATACATTTCTAATTTTATTCATATATAATGCCAGACTTATCAAAATTATTGCATCCACCACAAGGGAGTTTATCTCCTCATAATTAAATACCAGGTCATTTGGGTAAAACCTTGTGCTATAAAAACCGTGCTTTATATCTTACTATTTATTTCTTTCTGCACAAATACCCTTTTTATGACCAATTGAATTTTACACCTTCTTGTGTACGGACTTCAGGTCCGGAAATTTCTCGCTTCAAGCGAGTCCAATACAACCTTTAATCGTGTCTCTCTATTTTGGCCAATCATACAGCGCCTACATTTGCCAATGTAGGTTCATGATCCTCATTTTATTTCATAATATTTAGCGCTATATAAAGCAAATATTCCATCGACGGTTATTTCACATCGGTTCCATCTTATTCCTGACACTGTAATTGAGATCTCATCATGCTCATTTATTTCAGGTACTTGAGTTTCTTTTGGAAATTTATCAATTGCGTCAGAGAATTAACCTCTTCTGGAGGACTTTTAATTCAAACCTCTACTGGAGGCCATATTTTTCTTACTGGGGCCATCTTATCACATTTGCTCCTCTTTTTTTTTTCTATTGAGAATTTCTTTTCATTTTGGAACCGAGTATAAACTAAAGATTCATTTGCATACTTATATTGTTCTTCAGGAACATCAATTTAAGCAGGAGCATTTGCAGCTGGTATATGGTCACACTTAATTTAAATGTGTCTGGCAATTGCATATCAACTTTCCTGCAAATGAATCATCTTCTTTTGAACTTCGGGTTCACATTAATTTATATGAGGATCAACATTCATATATATTATGCATTTCAACAAACTTGATTCAGCTGCTTCTTTCTCCCCCTGATGTTGGGTATACACACATATCGAATTATCAATGAGCAAATCTTGCTATAAATGAATCTCCAATCTTTTAGTCAATAGTCTCAATAATGTTGTGATTTGATGGAGATTACCCAACATCTATTCCCAACCTTCTTTAAGGACCCGATTAACTATGCTGTGGTGGAGCATAATATACTGTACAACCAAACGGTCCGAAGATGGGAGATATTTTGTGACCGAGAACCAATGGGGAGATCTTATGATCTTATAATATCTTATTGGCTTGATGCACATTTACTGCGTGTAAAATACCATAGTCATATTTCATCAATGGTCCTGCAATCAATTGTCAATATGGCCCAGATCACTTTGGGTTTATTTCCAATGATATACATTCTCCATTGAAGAAATATACCAGCATTATCTAGACATATAGTCTAATAACATGAGTAGGGATATGAACTTGCAAGTGGCTTAATCATTAGAACAAGTGCGCACAATGCCAACTTGCGTCACACAATAGACCATCTAGTCGATGCACCGTAAAAATTACCTAGATGGTCAACACAGCGGATCTATCAGTCCGCGTTCATATCCGGAATTATTCCCAAATTTGCTGGTCTAGGCCAATCTCATCATAGGATGGCCGTATTATTAAGTTCGCAGCAAACAAAACTCATGGAAATTCATTGATTGTAAAACTTCTGGTTTTTCAATGAATGATCAAATAAACTTCGTGCATCATTATTGACCCGGAATGGCCCATCCGGTCATGCCAAACAGTAAATCCATGAACCAACTTCAAGTTGGTGTCAGCTTCAGGCTGCGCAAGATGTGTATCTAAACACTTAAAATTGCTAGCTCCAGGCTAGTGCATGCCAGCTTCTGTCTGGATATGTTAAGTTTCAATTACTCAACTGCTAGCTTCAGGCTGCAATACATGTGTCAATATTAGGCTTATTCCTGCCACTCATGTCGAAAAAGATCAGGATTATTGGACAATAATTAATGTAGTGGCAGACTTTTCCAAAAGCAAATCCTCGAGGATTGTAAAGCTTTGGAATTTCCTGAATAATAATATAATCCACCGAAAAATTTTCTGGATCTTTTCAGGGACACCTGGCTATCTATGCTCAGGCTATAAAATGGGAGAAGGATTACATGAGAAGATACATGAAAACTCATAGATATAGAAAAATTCATCAAAGCAAAGAAACAGGCACCCTCAACCAAGACAAAAATGCCTTCCCCAGCTACTGTTTTCTTTGTTGAGGGTGCCTCACTAGGCAGAAGAAATAGATTGGCCTATAGCATGGTAAATGAACAACAAGAGGAACTGCCTAATGAGCTAGCAAGAATCCCACGTTTGGTTTTTGTAGATGAGCTATACTCGTCTAGGTTCTTTGTGACTCCAATGGAAGAAACTTTTATTGTGGAATTGCAGGGGTATAGCAAGAAGGTCTCAAGACTTTGTGCGTACCTTAAGGGATCTAAAGAATCAATACAAGCCTAACATGGTACTGATTACCGAGACTTTGTGGCAAGCAGGAGAGAATCATGGTGTGATTCCACTTCGTTTTCCTCCAACGAATCGGTTTGAGATACCTGGAGAAAACAACAGGGATGGTATGTGGTTCTCCTGGAACGACAGTGTTAGGGTCAACATTAATGGTGAGGCTCAGAGTTTCAGGGTTAATGTTGAACCCAACAGATAGATTACTGTATAAAGCATATGTATGAGAACCATTCCTCTTTGAATGTTCTCCAGTTATGGATCCGTTTATGCAATAATAATATGCATGTTTGCTTTGAGCCTTTTCCATTTATTATCTCATTTACGCCCACAGGCACAAATAATTATACTATCTTATTCGCTTCAGAGAATAGATCAGAGTCAATTCATCGGGATCCATAATAATTCATTCTATTACTAGGGTTGTCTGTACTCTTCAAGAGTATATGCTTTTCCAGAGAGTAAATATACGATCTTCTAGATCATATTTAAAACATGCGTTCTTTAGGAACATATTCGAATTTATGCTCTTCTGGAGCGTGTTAATCATTTTTTTTTTTCATTTCGAGATGTCATAATATGTTATATTGACATCCACACAGGTATAATTCTCCCCCTTGTGGATGTCAATTTTGCATCGTCTTCGAGACTAATGCTTCAGGTATTATTCTAAGAATCAATTATAAAGAATTGAAAAATAAATAAAATAACTTACAATGCGTAATAATTTAAAATGAATTTTAACTAATATAAAATAATTTAAACGGAACATAAAATAAATTGAATATAAAATGAATTGCTCCTTCAGGGTAAGCAAGTATAATATCCACCTTCTGGTGGTCATATAATTTCCATCTTCTGGTGGTAATAGTGTTTATTTTCAATTTTCCTTTGAAGGATCTTCAGGATCTTTTGAACGGTAAGACTTCCAGTCTTCGTTGTATTTTCTTTTATTGAGTCTGCTGAACTCACATATTTAGTCTTCTAGACTATTATCATGTAAATGTCTGTCCGCATTTGATACCCTAATAAATTTCTTCTGGAAATTATAAGGGTCTTGAATAACATAATGTAAATAAAATTAAAGACTGAAATGAAAGAAATAAACATGGGCCTTTCGTTAATTAGTCCAATGAAGAATTAAATAACCGAAAAATTAAAAGTAATGGGCCTTACATAAATTAGCCCAATAAAATCGGAAAGAAATTAAAACGAGAAATTAAGTACAATGGGCCTTATATGAGCCCAATTGAAATATAAAGAACATAATATTAAAATATAATGGACCTAATATGAGCCCAAGTTTAATATAAATGAAAAACAATAAAATAAATACAATAGCCTTCCGGGCTTGCCGGGAAAAACCCAAGATATCGAATTCCGGCCAAACACTTCTGGGCTTGTCGGGAAAATCTCGAGACGTTAGATTCCGGTCAAACACTTTTGGGTTCGCCGGATTCCGACCGAACACTGTTCACGGTCACCGGATTTCGGCTAAAAACACTGATCACCGTGCAGGAAAATTAAATGCTATGGGCCTTTTAATAGCCCAATCGGAATTTAAATATAAAAAAAACGTAAAATATGCTTACTCGATAAATCTTTCAGCAATAATAATATATAGTGTACGCCTACTCGATAAATCTTTCGGCAATAATAAATATAATATGCGCCTACTCGATAAATCTTTCGGCATTAATAATACTCTTCTCCTATATTTCTTTTTCTTTTCTCTCCTTTTTTTTCTTTTTCTTTTCCCCTCCTTTTTTTTTCTCTTCCTTTTTTTTATTTTCTCTTATTTTTTTTCTTTTTTTTAAATTTGAAATGGGCCATGAACAGTGTCAGCTTGGGCCATGAACAACACCGTCCCAAGCCATCACTGTTCTCGGCCCAGGACAAAAATACAAGGCCATATGAAACAGCCCAGCCCGACCCGCGACCCGTCCGGGTCGTCTTCAACCTCTGTCGGGTCTGGGGAAAAACCGCGGCGGCGCGGGACGGAGTGGCGACGAGCAGGTCGGCGAGGCGGGCGGCTGTGACACGGGGAGCGAGGCACGCGACGGCTGCAGCGGGGGAAAGCGCGGCAGCTCGTCGTGGGAGGAAAAAAGAAGGCGGGTCAGGGGAGGATCCGACGGAACAGCCGTCGGGTCTTCTGCGAGGGGCGGCGCGTTGGTGGCGGAAACTGGCCGGAGAAGAGGCCGTTCGGTCGGCGACGGCACGGGCGAGGTGATGGTGGCGGCGGTGGAGGACGAGACGGCGAGGGTCACTTCGCGGTGAACAGTGACTGAGGCGGGGGGAAAAACTGGTTTTCTTCCATTTTTTTCTTCCAATTTTCTGCATCATTTTTTAGGTTTTCTAGTTTGATTTTCCTGCACTGGGTGGAGCGATTTCGTGCTGATAACGTGTTAGATAATAGGTATTGATTTAGTGAGAAATTTTCTGAAAAAGGAAAGATGAGAAGCTGCTGCGTTGAGAAGGAGAAGTGGCCTTTTGTTATTCCCATTTTTGCTGTGTTTACAGGGTATATATAGACAGTTTACAACTAACATTCATTTGTAATTTTTCATAACATGGGAACTACTCTAGTTTTTTGCTATAGTTTTTGTCACTCATTTTTAATTAGAAAATAGGACTATATATATATATATCCTTCTGGATAATGGTGAGTGTTTCTGTTTCTCTTATTGGTTATTGTTTTGAACTTTTGATTCAGATCTCTCACTGGATATTGAGTGCTACTCTATCACCAAGGATGGTGTATTGTCACATCTCTGCCAACACAATTTATTAGGATGTTAAAAGAAATGAAAGAATGTACGTTAAGACCCAAAATATCTGATAAGGGAAATGAAACGTGGGTACATCCTTGTCGTGGGCATCTTATTAGCCACCCATTCCATGCACAGAATAAGTCAATTTTTGCCCTTTTCCAAGATTACGAGAAAGCTTTAATTTCACTCAAAGCAAAAAACCAAGAAGGCTTTAATGAGATATAATATCGGAGCAATTACACATTAGTCATTGGTTGAGCAAAAACTGTTGGCATCAACCGACGATAACATACAACCATGAGAGAATGTGCATGATTGGTGAATCTATACCCTCGTCTCAATGGCTTCAACTTCAATCCTGCCATAGTACATAAACAGCTAGCTATCCCTGATTTGGGTGTAGCATAATTGAAATACAGAAGTATTTGAAGCCGCGGTTCACTTTGGTGTGTCGTTTTTCCTTGGGAAATGGATATCATGAATCTAGCAAATTAAGGAAGCAAACCCAGAACTATATGAAACGGACATGCATGTACAGATAAGGGGACACTCATGACAAATTATACTGGAGCAACAGTTGATGCCACTCCTCCACTGTAGGCTGCTCCAATATCATTCTGTCCAAGTCTTTAAATGACAACCCTTTTGACAGCTGCGAATCTCCACCGACAACAGCACCAAGACTAGCTCCATTATCTGACGAAGTCTTGAGCATTCCACCATTAATATTGTTGAGCTCTCTTTCTCTTTGCCTCTTTGCGCCAGGTGCAACCGAGCTGCCTTCGTCTAGCCAGGCAACGGAGGAATCTTTGCCAGTGAGACTCTGCACCACAGACTTGAAGCTCATGGGATCTGTCACGACATAGCGGGTATCTATAAACACTACTTTCACAGCTTCATGGTTTGCTCTAGCCGCCATTACTATATATTGATGTTGGGGCGCCGGGTATGATCACTTAGCCCTTATGAAGAAGCTCTTTCTTGCTGGTTCTTGGTTAACTTCACTAGGCAAGCTTTTGCTGGATTCTTGCTGTTTCCTCCCTTGGATCTCCTGGATGACTTGATTAAGTTGTACTACTAAATTTAATTAGATGGTTGTGATGAGTAAGATGTGCAGGGTGTGCTTGTGTGTGTTTGTATATTTATAGCTGAAGGTTGAGGAGGAGAAGAGGTGACTGGTGGGTCCAAAATTGAAAAGTAGGATTTGATGCTTTTGGTGGAATAGCTAGGGTTGAACTGGTTGACCAATGAATACCGAAAAAGTCAGTCTTGGGGAACCAACTAGGGGTGTGTACTGTAAATTGTCCGAGTCAAAGCACGCGAGTTGGAACGAGTTGACATCCATCATTTCTTGGAGATTACTTCAATCATCAATTCCTTGGCGATTACTGTCCCTGTGCATTTTGCTGTGCTGAAAAATGGGCAAATTAGCGTCATTTCAAGTTTTCAACCAAAAGAGAAGTCTCCCATCCTTTACTTCTGTTGTGTTTGTGTGTGTGACTTATATACGTCACACAAAATCATCATCACATATATAGCTCTGTGGTAATGGTGTATATCATGGAAAATAAACTCTCTGCAAAAGAAAAGTACCGTAGAAAATCATAAACTGAAAGAGAATATAGATGGGCTGGGCTACCAAGTTGATGGACTGTGTTACTGGCATATAATTGTGTATATGTGGGTTTTTGGGCCAATGGACTAATGAGGTAGGTAGGATTCATTGTGGGTTTCTCCCACTTTTGGATAGGTGTGTGTACTACAACATATAAGGTATGACTAGGGGTATAAACGAGTTGAGCTATTCACGAGCTACTCGAGATTGACTCGGCTACTACTCGAATTTGACTCGACCTTATCGAGCTCGATTCGAGCTTTATGGTCCAACCAGTCGAGCTCGAGCTCCACGTTATGTGACTCGAGATGCTTGCGAGCCTTATCGAGCTTCTTTATTTTTATAAAGAAAAATCCCCTTTTTTTTTCAATGCACAGTCTACAGTACACATAATGGCTTGGGCCAAGTCCTTTTAAGTTTCTCTGCAGCCCAACTTAGTAGTCCGGCTTGCTTACCTGATCAAAATGACACACTAAATTAAATATAAAACAAATCAATTAATTTGTAACCTATCCCTAAAACTTTACCACACGTCTTTGCAATTCTTAACAAGAACAAACTCCTCTCCTTTATGGCGATGAAAAAAAAACAACCAACCCCATTTGCAACCGACCACATGAGTTAAAATCGATCTCTTACTCTCTTCCAACATTCTATTGTCTTTTACCCATCGTTACTCCACTCCTTCCTTTCCTCCCACCTTCACTCCCTCATGCGCCCTCTCCTCTCCTCAACACGCTCTCCCTCTCCACCACCAACCGCCCAGCGACCAACCATGCACCATGGCCCTCAAGAACTCCAATGGAGGGCTCTTATGAGAATTTGAAGTAGATCATTATTTGAAATTTCAATTGATTTTCAGTTAGTTTTTCGTGAGTTTGCGTTAACGAGCTCGAGTTACAGGATGATCTATCGAGCTCGAGCTCGAGCTCGAAAAGTGAAGCTCGATCAATCTCGAGTTCGAGTTCGAACTTGACAATTTGTTTGACGAGTCGAGTCGAGCCTAGCAATACTTGGCTCGTTTACACCCTAGGTATGACTTGGTTCGCCCAGCGTATACTCAAAGCTTAATGTTATTAACTCGTTTATTTCTTACTTATGTTTGTTATACGAATAAAGCCTGATATGAGCTTGAACCAAACCTAAGCTAACAAAAATCTTAATAAATCAACTTAATTTGAAATTGATATTTTAAGCTTATGACAAGCATCAGTCCAGTCCAACTTAAGTTCAAAATATAGTATATAAAAAATTGTGATTATTAAAAGCTCAACTTTATTTGTATTTGGATTTGGACCACTACAATTAAGTTTCTCTTCGGGTAAGTTGCAAGTTTGATAAGCATATCAAATATATCATTTACTGCCAACGAGGGTTGACTTAGTTAGTTGAGATTTAGTCCCCACCCCCATTACGTTGGGAACCATCCCTCTTAGAGGACAATTTGTAATCATTCAACGGGAGAAGTTCTTTCTTATTTTTAGATTTTTCTTCCAAATTCAAAATGAGAGTTTCCACGAATAGTCCTTTCATCATCTATAGTATTAGTAACACCTCAACATCTTTAGCTCCTCTCCATTCTCTTCTAGTACTCTTATGTGAGAATAAATTTGGTTCGAGAATTATCCTTATTTGATTATGTCATTTAGCTCTTGTTCATTTATTATTATTATTATTTTTTATCTAAGCTCTGTATAACCCAACTCCTACGTGCATAATCAGGATTATATTGAGTTTATTTTAATTTGGTAGTGTTCTCTTTTTTTCGGTTTCTCATCTGATATCTAGAATTTTGCCCCGACTAATCCTGATTCGACCCGGATCATACACTTGGGTGTGATAGGTGAGTCTCCGAATAGATTGGTAGTGTTCTCTTTGTGCCCCAATGAAAAACCTTTTGAAAAGAATGTGGTGGAGCAATACTATTTTTCTTTTGGGCGCCTAAAAGAAGTTTATAAATAGTGTACGGGCCTTGTCTTCGGTTGCTCGTGTACGACCAGGCCCATATGACATGGAACTTTCAAAACAAACTTCCCAGTCCCACTATCCAACATGAAATCTTCTTGTTCGTTTTACATAGCCCAAATTTAAGTAAGTGATGGAAGAGAGAGAAAAATGGACGAGCTCAAAATTATTGGACAAGACAAACAAGTTGAGAGAGTAAAAAGAAAATAAAATTCTGACCAAAATAAATAAATTAAGAGAACATAGGACGAAAGCCTAACGCGATAAAAACACATTGGTGTATTTTATGCATGAGATGATAATTTATAAACAAGAATAATAAAATAATTTGATGAATTTATGTTTTAAAAACGGATTACCAACACACTCACTCATACAACCAAAATCATTCTATACTTTGTCCAAACGAGCTATTTTTTTTTTATACTAGGACAGTTTCTTATAGATTAATTTTTTATCCATACAACAAACTTTGTAATCAAAATTATGATTAGTAGTTTAGTGAAATAAGGCTTACAACTTGTATGATATATTTTTTTCATAATATATGGCTGGAGCATGGAAGCGATGATAACCCATGGAGGCAAACTTGTAAAGGATGATGCAATCTATTACCAAAATTCTTGAGGGATTGCATCAATTGTTAGAAACATAAATGACCATGGCTATGATAATGGCCATAGCATAGTAAGGTTTTATATAATGTAAAAATATATTTTTTTTATCCGAACAAAAATATTTTGAATATGCAAAGACTCGAGACCTCATTAAGCAACCCAAATTACTTACAAATGACAATTTTTACTCTCTCTGTTAGTCTTTGATTTGCCAATAAAGCATTGTGAGAACTATTTTTAAAAGTTTATAAAGTATTTTAAAAATATAAAAAATATTTGATCACAAAAATACTAAATCTAGACTTAGCTATTTGATATGTAGAAGAAAATGGAAAGGAACAGCAGGTGAAAAAGCACTCTCTCTCCTATCTGGTTCTATTGCTTTCTCAAATCTTCATTTTGCTCCTTTTCTTCATTTTTTTTTTTTGCCTTCTTCTTTAATAAAATAATATTAAAAATAATAGCTATTATTCTTATTATCAGTAGCTCACACAATGCCCTGTTAGAGATCACTCTTTTCTGTTAATGTCTCTCCCCACCAAACGCTCTGCCGCTGCCACCACCTCCAGCTCCTCCTCCTCCACCGCAAGCGCCGCCGCCGCCACCAGCAACTTCCCCCCCATGAAGAAGGCCAAGTCGCAAGCCGTCTCCGCCTGCTCCCCCCTCGACAACAAGAACGGCATCCACCCAACCGCCGGCGAGCACGACGCCGTTTTCGACCCCACCGCCATGGCCCTCGACGACGACCCCAACAGCCACCACCCTCCCGCCGCCGCCAATTTGTCCCGCAAAAAAGCCACTCCCCCTCAGCCCGCTAAGAAGTTCGTTATCAAGTTTGTCAAAGGTACAACCTTCTATTTCCCTCTTATTGAATTAGGGGTTTTAATTTTTCTCGTGGTGTAGTGTGTTGAATTTGATTGATTTTTTTGGATCTGGGTTGGTAAGTAAGTTGCAATCTGCTAGTGAATTTGTGCAGTACTTCAATTGTGTATATGTCAATTTTTGGTTCAATGAAAGTGACCTTACACTTCGTTTATTTATTGGATCTGGGTGGTTGCTAGTTCGTTCATTTGCTTGTAGCTTCATCTGGGCGTAGCTTGATTGTAATTTAGTGGTCTCGAAACTGTGGTTAAGCAGGGATTTTAGAAATCGCCACAGCCTTATGTAATGCTTTTCTGCTGGCTACGTATTCTGGATAATGCTTAGCGTCTTCGCCACTGCTTGAACGTAGGGTTATGTCATGTTTTTTTTTTTTTCAATATGGATTTTTAGATATGGCACAAGGAGAGTGTTCATCTGTCAACCTCAAACTCAGCTTGTCTATGTTGGAAACTTGCATGGTTTGTAATTCAGGTTTATGTTTGTTTGAGTCTTTTAAAGTTTCCATCTGGTGCTATGATTTTGTAGATTATTTTATACGTAAAAGAAAATTTGTACTTTTACCAGCAGTTATCTCATGAAAAGCTAGAATGACATTGAGTGCGCCATTAATGAATTGCAATCGGGCATGTGCTTCTCCTCTTTCATTACCAAGTGCAATATGAAAATGGTTGGGATCTAGATCCCTTATCACTGTCAGTATGCCCAAATGTTTTTCCGAGTCTTAGGATTTTCTTGCTTTTGCTGCTCTGTAAATGACAACATAAATAGCTTCTCTTATGTTGTGTTTTCGCTAGCAACAGGGATTCTCAATTAGATTTTGTTTATTCCTAATTGTTTGCTCTCTTTCATGAAGGTAAACCAACTGTGCCTTCAAACTTCGAGGAGGAAACATGGGCGAAGCTGCAGTCAGCTATTAAAGCTATATTCTTGAAGCAACCAGACGGTGATTTGGAGAAGCTTTATCAGGTAAATCATGCTGCATTATTCTCTTTGTTGTGATTTCTTTTCTATTTGCTTTGGTTAGGCTCTTCTTTGGTTTTAGACTAAACCATTTATGTCTTCTTCAGGCTGTCAATGACCTTTGCCTGCACAAAATGGGGGGTAACCTTTATCTTCGGATAGAAAAAGAGTGTGAAGAACACATATCGGCAGCATTACAATCTTTAGTTGGTCAAAGTCCAGATTTGGCGGTCTTTTTATCACTTGTCGAAAGATGCTGGCAGGATCTTTGCGACCAAATGTTAATGATTCGTGGTATAGCCTTGTTCCTTGATCGAACATATGTGAAACAAACCCCTACTGTGCGTTCATTATGGGACATGGGATTGCAGCTCTTCAGGAAACATCTTTCTTTGTCTTCTGAAGTTGAGCACAAAACTGTCACTGGCCTTCTGCGGATGATTGAGCGGGAAAGGTACTTTAAAGATTTCCCATTTGTCCTGTGTACAAAACATTTCTGTTCTCCACTGACATTGGAAAATTCCAGTTTTTGGGTCTTCTTAATGTCAGTAACTGAAGATTGTTCAGATAAAGGAGCTATTATAGTCGACTATTTATCCATCACTTTTTATGACTGTGATCTTGATCATTTGTAACATGAACTGTGTATTGACACATTGTTCAATAAACAGTTAGAGTAATAAAATACCTTCAATTGAAATTTAAAGTTGCCCAACAGAATAGGCAGATTGATCACTATATTTGTTAGTTTAGGGTTGTTGGGAGCAAGCTTCAATGAATAGATTTCTATGAGCTGTGTAGAAGATACAGATATTAAGCCTTTGCCTTTTTTATTGGCTGAAGTCTCCAATGTTTCTGAGTTGCTCTTTAGGAGCATCATAGACTGCTGTCTTACGCTGCAACCTCTGCTCTATGAAGATGTGTGGTTGCTCCTTATGTCATGCAACATATCGTCTGAGAAGTTGTTAGATTTCTATTTCACATGTCTCGGCCAGACCAGATGAAGCTGCAAGTGTCATTGTCATTTGTATTGTTTAGTAAGCAAAATCAACTTTTAAATAACTGAAGGTCAATGAGGGCGTTCATTAGCATGGGTTTCTTATTTCATTTTGAGAAAGTAGAAAACCATGGACTTTAAGTTATTGGAGTATATTAATTGTTATTGTTGATTTGCTTGGAATTCACCATTTTCCTTTTTGCAATTGCAGGTTAGGAGAATCAGTTGATAGGACGCTACTTAGCCATCTTTTGAAGATGTTTACTGCACTAGGAATTTATTCAGAAAGCTTTGAAAGACTGTTCCTTGAGTGCACATCTGAATTTTATGCTGCTGAAGGAATGAAATACATGCAGCAGTCAGATGTTCCAGATTACTTGAAGCACGTGGAGGTACTCCCATTTTTTGTCTGATATTAAAAAATATTGTGACTAGAATATGTTTGTCATGTGTAAAATTTGTGTTACAGCTTTTTATGTCAAAATTTTGTTGCAGATAAGGTTGCATGAAGAACATGAAAGATGCTTACTCTACCTTGATGCAATTACTAGAAAGCCGCTGATAGCAACTGCAGAAAGGCAGCTCCTTGAACGCCATATTTCTGCTATTCTTGACAAGGTTGCTCTCTAGTTATAATGTAGCCTCCTTCAGAAATGCAAACTGTTTGCATAACATTTGATGATCATTTTTCTTTGATCTTTCCAGGGCTTCACAATGCTGATGGATGGTCATCGCATTGAGGACCTTCAGAGAATGTACTCATTGTTCTCGAGGGTAAATGCCCTTGAATCATTGAGGCAGGCTCTTAGTTTGTACATAAGAAAAACTGGGCAAGGAATTGTCATGGATGAAGAGAAAGACAAGGACATGGTCTCATCCTTGTTAGAATTTAAGGCTTCTCTTGATTCGATATGGGAAGAAAGCTTTTCAAAGAATGAAGCATTTTCTAACACCATAAAGGATGCATTTGAACATTTAATTAATCTCCGTCAGGTTAGTCTGCCTTTTTCTTGGTATCACCTTCATTGAATTGCAGCCATTGCTTGCTATGATTATATGGTGATATGTGGGTTCCCAGGGTACTTGCAGATAATCCCTTCTCTTGAGATGCACAGAAATTTTAAGAAGAATAATGTTATGTAGGCACAGAAATTTTGTAAATTTTGTAAAGAATGATGCGGCATATGATGAGTAATTTACAGCAAACTTGATAATAAATAGTGGATGTATCATCAGTAACCCATATTGTCCAAAATCTCCGTAGTTAAAGCATTTGGTTTGCAAAAATAAAAGAGATTAAGTCTCATTGAAATTTGTAGCTAGATTTGCTTGTGATGATGCTAATTGGGATTTATTTTGCCTTGGCAGATTATGCTTGAATGATGAGTGCATTGAAAAAAAATATTGTCTTCCTTTTTAAGAAATATAGTGTGGTGGGATTGATCATGTTATTCTTCTGTATGAATGTAATATCATGAGTTTCATGTGATATCTGGCATGGGGAAACTAAAACGCAGCCTATTACTTCTGGATTCTTTTAATGACTGATTTGTATTTAGGACATACAGTGACTTCTCATCTTCACGGCAGAGCTTCACGAGAAAACGTTATACAAATTCCCTAATCCTTCATATATTTCCATGCTTTGATTAGATAGCAATGAATTTTATGTCGTAGAAGTTCCTCTCTTGAAAATTACTTCTAATATTTGCCATCAATTATTCTACTTTTCGAAAATGAGCTTAGCAACTTCATCTTTGATGATAACCATAGTTTATTAACTCTTTCGTATTCGTCATCGGTTAGCCTTTTGTTTTTTTGAATATCTTTCAAGAACTAGTTTTTGATGTTGACCATAGTCTACAAAGTCCTTTGTGTTTCTTAATTTCACCTCTGGTATCAGTGAACTGTGGTTACTGGTTGTATAAAGTAATCATAGTTTTCTGATTTTTCGTGGCTAAGAATACAACTTCGTTCTTTTCTTAACAGAACCGACCTGCCGAGCTCATTGCAAAGTTTTTGGATGAGAAGCTTCGTGCTGGGAATAAGGGTACTTCTGAGGAGGAGTTGGAGGGTACCCTTGATAAAGTGTTGGTGTTATTCAGGTTTATTCAGGTAATCTTGATGGGAACTCTCTTTATCCTTGATCATTTCTTTTAGTATTTTGTTTGGGCATCTCTGAAACAAAATAATGCTGAAACATGTCAATATTGTACTTGTTTGTGAAGGGTAAAGATGTCTTTGAAGCATTCTACAAGAAGGATCTCGCAAAGAGGCTACTGCTGGGAAAAAGTGCTTCCATCGATGCAGAGAAATCTATGATATCTAAGGTTCGGGATGGAAATTTTAAACATGGTGCTGATTCCGTATTGTATGGGAAACTAATGCATTTGTATCTTTATTTTATTTTATTACAGTTAAAGACGGAGTGTGGCAGTCAATTTACAAACAAGCTTGAAGGAATGTTTAAGGTGTGTGCAAATATGAGTGTCTATCCAGGCATATTTTTAATTTGAGATTGCATTATGTTTGTGTTTACTGGTCGATAATTTGAATATTGGGGCAATTAAGCACATTTCTTTTGTTCCTGTTGTTATAGCCAGTGAGAATTTAGGCCCTAGATGTTGTTGGATTGATTCTTTGGATCCCTATCCCTCTTCTCTCTCTCTCTCTCTCTCTGTCACACACACACAGAGACAGAGGCTTAAGTATGGAATATCAATGATGAAATGCTTGCTACATATTCTCCTTGCAGGATATTGAACTATCAAAGGAGATAAATGAGTCCTTCAAACAATCATCCCAGGCTAGGACAAAACTTCCATCAGGAATTGAAATGAGTGTCCACGTATTGACAACTGGGTATGTGGTACTACCTCTTGAACTACATTTGTGGCTTATATGCCTTTTTTTCACACAAAATTTTAATTTGATTGACTGCTTTATAGGTACTGGCCGACATATCCACCCATGGATGTTAGGCTTCCTCATGAGCTGAATGTCTATCAGGTGAGGCGCAAGGGCTGTTTCCAATTCCCGCATTATGAAAATGTGGTAAATAATTGTCGGTTATTAACCTCACTCCTTGCAACAGGATATATTCAAAGAGTTCTACTTGAGCAAGTACAGTGGTAGGCGCTTGATGTGGCAAAATTCATTAGGTCATTGCGTCTTGAAAGCTGAGTTTCCTAAAGGTAAAAAGGAGCTGGCAGTCTCTTTATTTCAGGTTAGTTGTATGTGGTCTCCAATGCAATTCTTCTTCCTTTGCCACCACAACAGTTGGATGCCTGGAAACACCGATAATTTATATGGGTTCCATGACAGACTGTAGTTTTGATGCTGTTTAACGATGCCCAAAAGCTTAGCTTTCAAGATATCAAGGACTCTACAGGCATAGAGGACAAGGAACTGAGGAGGACGTTGCAGTCTCTTGCTTGTGGAAAAGTTCGTGTCCTCCAAAAGGTGGGTGATGCGTGTGAATTTGTGATGTTTTCAATATTTTAGTTCTTTTTGGTGACTTGATTGGTTATAATAAGTTTTTCTTCTCTTTTTCCCTTGTCATTAACTGTGTTTTACAGATACCCAAAGGAAGGGATGTGGAGGATGATGATTCATTTGTGTTCAATGAAGGATTTACGGCTCCTCTTTACCGAATAAAGGTCAATCTTTTGTACTTATCCTATCCACTGTCATTAAAATGGTAGCTGAACAGTCTTAAGCTTGCATAACCATGGCCACTACCAATAGTTGGCTTGATTAAGTCAAACACTTCATTTCCTTTTTACTTGCCTATGGAACTGATGTGACACTATGCAGTTAATATGTATGCTTTCACTTCACCTGGTATAGTTTGTTCCTGCAAAATCACTTGTGTTTGCGGGGTTGCAGGTAAATGCTATTCAGATGAAGGAAACTGTAGAGGAGAACACAAGCACCACAGAAAGAGTGTTTCAGGACCGTCAATACCAGGTTCCTCTTCCTGGAAACTGTTTCGTTTATACATAGTTGTGTTTGGCTTGTGATGCATGTTTTAAAAGTTGTGAACTACTTGGATCCAATCATGAAATTGCTTCAAATATTATAGGTTGATGCTGCTATTGTTCGGATTATGAAGACGAGGAAAGTGCTCAGTCACACACTTCTTATAACTGAACTCTTTCAGCAGGTAACTTGCTTATGGAAAGTAAGATTTGTTAATGAAGTCACTCCAAGAAATCTGTACCTTAGGTCTCTTTCGCCTTGGGTAGCTATAAGTATTTTAAACCACCGAGTGAAACTCTAAAATGTGACGAAGAAAGGAAAAGGTATTCATTCAAGTACGGGAATGAATTGGTTATTTTTTTTTTTTGTTTTTTAAGTATTTGTTTCTTGTGATGAACAGCTCAAATTCCCGATAAAGCCTGCTGATTTGAAGAAAAGGATAGAAAGCCTCATTGATAGGGAGTATCTAGAGCGCGACAAGAACAACCCACAGATATACAATTACCTGGCGTAATCCGTTTTCGACACACTATACATCTCCTTGTAAATGGCGTGGGAGACTTCTGTCCTATTCTAGAGGACAAGCAGTTGTATCCCTGCCAGATGATTGTACAGTAAATTGTAGCTGTTTAATTTTAATTTTTTTTTTATCTGGAAGCAACACTGTAATTATAGAGGATATTTTATACTTTTCCTGTTACGGACTCGGTAGTCACTTGTAAGTGGTTGGTTCCATGAGGGGAAAAGGGGTAGGTTTTAAGAAGAACCAAATATGAAGAGAAAGCTTGCCGGAGTGGCTTGTATTTACAATGAGAAGGCAGGGGCTATGTTCATCGTGTCCGGTAGAAATGGGAATTAATTTCATTGGGATTTTTCAAAAAAAAAAAAAAGAAGAAAGAACTTGAAGGTCATTTCTTTTTTAGTTATATGAACAACTTTGCAGCAATTGGGAGCAATAGGAGCATTCTGTTTCTGTTCCTATGATGCCATTGAAAGGGGAGGTAATGGATTATATGTGCAGTGTCAAGTTGTCATTGCGGTATGTATTATGGTCATAACAAGGTTAGGAAGAAGTAAGAAAGAAAAGGAAATAGTGAGAGATGATCAAGGAGCCACCAGAATCCAGATGAGTAGAATGTGATTTTGAGCTACAACTGAAGTTGGGAAGAAGCCATTAGGCCTAAAACGGAAAGATCAACCACTAAAAATGTGTTATGTGCTTGAAGATCGTTTTCCTCGCATTTCAATCCTTAACGTGTTCCAACAATGCCAAAGACTGCCCCTCGTTCTAACCAAAAAAAAAGAAAGATCACCCTTGTTTGATTGAAAGGAGAAGAAGGAGAAGAATAAAGAAGGGGTGGGTGGTCTAAAATCTTAAAGGTCTGTCAAACCACCGATTCCACGGAAGGAATGCCAAGGGTGGCCCCGTATGAGGCGGGTCAGAAATGGGCATTGTGCCGCGTGGGGTGTTAAATTTTATAATAATCAACACCATTGCTCACCTAATACCTTCATTTACTCTTTACTGTAGCTGCTGCTGCTGGGTTGTTTTATGATAATGGATGGTGTAGAATTCAATTAAAGTGAAGTCAACATTTGGTGGGGTTGAATTTGGCCCCGAGTAACAACGGTTTGGTATAACAACCATACTTGTTTTATTACCCTGCAATTACCATATCCATATGCACAAGTGGAGGACCAGATTTAGTTGTCGAACACAGCGGTGGTCGATAGATCTGTTGTACTGTACCGGAGTTTGTTTTATTTATCAATCAATCAATCAATCGTATCGAGACTAGATTACTGAATTATACTAGTAAGTATTGATTTCAGTGCTTAAACAACCCAGCCAGATACAAAAAGAAATGAAATGAACACAGGAATTGAAATACATTGCCGTCTACTGAATTCCCTCAGGTCTTTTTGAATCGGTACAATACTAATCCCCCCCACCTCCAAACTTACACACACCACATCACATCATGTTCGCAGTACACACATTTGCTCTTCTACAGAAACAAAGAAGATAAAGATTTGAAACAAAGAAACCCAAAAAAGAGAAAAAAAAGAAAAAAAAATGCAAAAAACCTCCCTCATTTCTGACAGACATCACAGACAAAAAGAGAGGAGGAAATAACAAGTAGTATTTGTTTACTAGGCCTTGATTGCGGCGGAGGGAGCGGCGGGGTCGGGATGATCTGGGTTAGGATTGAGTGGGGCGCGGATGGAAACGTCGTCGTTGTCGTCGGGATCGTAGTCGGGATTGAGGGAGCGGTCGATGGCGTCGCGGCCTTTCTCGAGGCAGGGCTTGCAGGCGATCTCTATGGCTATCCAACCAAGCACCACCCCTGCTATCGCTATCAACGCACTCGTTATTGCCGCCATCTCTCTCACTCAACGCATAAAATCACTTCGCCCACACACACACACACACACGCACCTCTTCGGTTCTTCTTCTTGATCAAGTCGCGTCGGTAAATTTAATTTTGGTTGCTTGATTGGATTTGCCCGGCTACAAAAAGTCGTCTTCTTAATTGCCTCTCCTTTTTTCTTTTTTTTTTTTTTTTAAATAGTAAATCTGCTTTACTTCCCCAGGCCCAATTGAACTGCTCAACTGGGCCTGGACTTGCCTCCTTTTTGTCTTACGGATTTTGGCCTGGACTTGCCTCATTCAGATTTGGAGCAACAGAATTTATTTATTAAGTTTGAGGAATTTTTCTTTGATTGTCATTATACTGTCTAGATACAAAAAGTAAAAAAGAAAAAGAAAAAGTGCAAGAATCTATTCATTCTCTCTGCCTGCAATTGACCCAGGCAAAGTCATCCATCCACACACATTCTGAAATAAGTTCATTTTTTTTTTTTTTTAGCTGAATGATTGTAGCCCATTTATTGCATTACAGGAACTGATCTACGAGTAGTGACACCCAATATACCAGCCTGGAGTAAAGACAAGCACCCATCTGGGGGCTGGACAAAGTGAAGCACACCCAAAGGTCTACCCAAAGCAAAATGAGCAAGCCAATCAGCACAACGATTGGCTTCACGATAAACATGTCGTAACCCCCAACTTCATTGTATTTGAGTAGGTTACAAATCATACACTGGGCTGCAACCATTAAAGGACACAAGAAGATTCAAACAACCGTTTACTTGATACATCTTTCATAATATTACATAAAGATACAACTTATGGAACAGAATGTGATACAAAGAACACAACACATCACTATGCAAACAGAACCTGAGAGCTTGAGGGTGTCAGGTCGGAGAAACTATCTAAAGGATCTACCACATCCCATTGTACACTGAACCTCCACTTCTTATCAGAAACATCCAGATACTTGAGCCGTGAGACATGACCCACTGCAACATGCAGATTCCTACCCACCACATAGATCTTGCAATCCCACGCATTTACAGCAAACGGTTTACAGATTTGCTCTGGCAAAGGGGGTCCTTCGATTGTTTCCCAGGAATCGGTTTCCCCATCATAAACCTTGACTTTCATTCTTTCCAGCTCCGATACCACAAACAAGCGTTCGTAGAGCACCACGCTTGAGCCAGTCCAGCCCTCTCTTAATCCCACTGCCATACTCTCCCACTTATTAGTTCTTGGATCATACACTTGACCTCTAGGAGAGACAAAGAATGGCCACAACCACCCTTCTGTGACAAGAAGCTTCCCGTCGAGAACCGCAGCATCATAGGACGCCATATTTGTTCCCATGCTTGCAATGCTGTGCCAAGTCCCCTCTACAGGATCCAGAACCTCTGCGGAATCAAGCTCAAAGAGATCTGTGCTATTTCCTCCCGCAACATATATCATCCCGTCAATCACCCCGCTTGCGAAGAATGACCTGGCTATATTCATCCGGTTCATCACTGTCCAGCGATTCTTTTGCATTTCATACTTCAAAACCAAGTCAAGAGGACAATCCACATCAGATACCATGCCCCCACAAACAAAGAGCGTGCCATCAAGCGGCATCGAAACACACCTAAATCCATGAGGGCAGACCTTGTCCTTGCAAGGCATAACCGGGATGGTATGCCAAGTGAAGTGGGTAAGGTCTAGAACCTGCCACTGGATCTTTCCAGTGCATTTGTGGAAAGCAAAAACAAACAGCCAAGGATCCTTAAATCCCAATTCCTTTCTACGAGTAAAGAACCGTTCTTTACTGCCAAGAAGGCAGTGCCACCTCTTGCAAACTGCTCTACAGGATGGATGACTCTGGACTGGAAGCCGGAGAAGACAATTGAGAGCAACATCATCAGGAAGCCCTGGAATAAGGGGTTCACATTGCACGGATGATTCCAACTCGGTAGGCAAACTCAACGAAGAAGGCTGGATCACAGCTAATCTAAACTTGGGGGACAAAGTCATCTGTGAATCCCCCAACTTATGTACAGGTGCCTGTTGAGCTGATAATCGGACCCTTTGCATTTCTCAGAACTGAGCCAAAATCCAACACTCTTGCAAAGTAATACCAAGAATCCTCCCTTGTCGCAAAATGAATTTCTTCACTATGCTAGGCCCCCTAATTGATTGAACTACTCCAAATTCTGTTTCCTTAATCCTCGGCGTACACAAAGCAAGAGAGAAGTTACCCCCTCTGTATTCTCATACAGTATTGATGAATATCAGACAACACTAACAACCAACAACAAGGCAGCCCAAATTAGAACTAATATACAAAACCAATTCCACCTTTAGAATTGATCACAAACCCACAGTTCCGTTTCACCAATTTGACTTGTCAAAATACCAGCTTGATAACAAGAACACCTCAAACCAAGGGCAACTGAATTTATTGATCACTAACAGACCTCAAAACCCACAGAAACTCAAACTGTTAAATCAGCCGGAATTGGAAATTGCACAAAACTCACTAATACAACAAACTCACAACAAATTTTGCCGCCTCAGCAACTAATAAGACCAAAACCAAAACATCAAAGGAAAAAAGATAAACAAAAACCCAACATGTGAACTTACACGCATGAAACACCTCGGATATCTGCTGTAAGGACAGCAACTTTGATGGGTTTCAAACATGTAGTCATGTTCTTTAGCAAAGCAAAAGGAAGGTGACCCAGAAAGACAACTCTTAATCGCAAAGCTAAGTTTGATTAATATATATGTGTATATATTAAAAAATTAAAATTATATGGCAAACATGGCTTCGTTGATTCTGGAGCCATTTTTGGTCCACGCGCCATGAGCCTCTACTTAGCACGTCAACAATAGCGGAGGTTTTTATTGTTAGTTGGGTTTTGAAGTGATGGAGCGTGTGAGACAAGCGCTCATTGTGTCTGCATTAATTTAGTGATGGCGTGGAGGATCAAAAAGGTTAAAGCAAGAGGAGGATCGTTGAGTTCAAAGCCTAAAGTTTGCTAAATGCGTAGTTTAAGGATTGCAGTTTTGCTTGCTTTCAAGAGGAATAGATAAAGTTGATATAATCCAAATCCCCCCAGAGTTTGGTTTGATTAGAATAAATATTGGGGCAGTTTAGTGGACTAAACTCTGAACAACAAATCACACAGTGTTATCAAATCTTATTTGTTCAAGTTAAGTGCCAGTAGTACATTTGTTTACTAGTTTTAGAAAGAATAAAGATATCTACCAAACAGACTATAGATATGGAATATCATGTCACTGGACCAAGAAGATACACTCATTATTCACAAAAATGGATGATAGACATACTATAAGAGATATGACAATATATGATAAGAGATATGACAAGATAATACTGTATGACGTGCATATTATCAGCAGAGAAGCTAGTTAAGTACCAAATGTGATGAAAAAACATGGTTATACATTTTTAATTCAACCATTAAATGAATTGATATTATCTTCCTTCTCTCAATTTTTCAACAATTGAGTTAAATATACTCATTAATTTGACTCTTTCGAAGGATATTTTAAGAGTTTAGGTGTTTCATGGTCGTATTTTTTAATTCAACCACTGCTTTAGAAGATTAATTACCAAAAATGGATGATGTGCAGTTGATATGCTTTACGAAAAATTATCTTCATTTTGTTAGAAAAAAAAAGAATTTTTATTAAATTCAATAATTGCTTTTATAAATGTCGGAGAAGAGCTGATTCTTTCCATCGTTGAATGTCTATAGTTATACTCCTAAAAATCAAATGAGGCCAATACAAAGAACAGCAAGCCCAGCATAAGGATAATATAGCATTCCTGTGATGTATTTTATGCTGTTAAGAAATCCAAGTTGGTCTCAAACCAAATCCAAAAGTATCTTGTAGAACACCAACCCCGGCTAGGTAATCAATATTTGGTAATGTTTGATCTCCCATAATCAAGAATTCAGTTTGGTTCAATCCCACCACACCCACAAATGTTATTGTGGGGACTCTCAAGTAATATTAATTGTGAACCTTACGGGAAAACCCGTAAACTGAAAAAAAAAAAAACATACATCTTAATAAAGGAGAAAGAAATTCTAAAAAAAGATTTTATTAGCATAAAATGAAAGTAAACTACTAATACAACCTGAGGAGCCACTTATCTTATTCTTACTCTCTGTCACTTTAGGATCATAAATTCTAACCATATCTGTGGCGTGTTGCAATTATTATATGCCAATTATTATTTCCCATCAAATCAAAGTAATGAATTCTGATCGAGCAAGTCTTAATATATCTTCTGAATTAAGTGAAGTGCTACAAAAGAAAAAGAAGAAAGAAAGGTGTAACTCATTACACAAATAGCGATTTTCTTCCTTTAGTTGAACTATAGGTATCCACATCTGTTTTAAGATTTGTAATTAATCTTGGTCGTGCTCATCATAACTGATTCTCACAAGGATTCAAAGTTTGGTAAGATGGAAAATCTAGGCAGAAATGGAGGTTTTCCGACCCTAAGTGGTACTTGCTCGTAGAGAGAACATCAGTTCTATATTAGTAAGTAGTCAGTTGGCTTTGATCGTTATTTTTTCACAAGCAGCCTATCAACTATCAAGTAACTACTAGCATCCTTGTCCATCAGGAAGCAATGCTCTAATCAAGTGATTAACCTAAGCGCCACTGCAATTCTACAAGCCATCCATCATTAGATCGACCAGTTACCCATCGGACTGAATTTTGTCGATGTGATGGAACCCGTAATTAACTGAAATGCCTGTCCATTAAGAACACTGCAGAATCTGGAAGAAATACCAGTATCAACTGTGACTGTGCATACCTTATATCTCCTCCTCTAGCCTCCACTAAATCAGCTAGAATGCAGAAGGCTAAGAAATACAAAAGAATGGACAACAACTAGTAAGTAAAAAGAAGACGAGAGAGAGCGAGATAGTCAGAGTAGGATGTTCCCAGAGGAAATGCAAAATGCGGTGGAGACCATCAATATCTCATTTGATAGATGGGCAGCAAACTTTTGAAGAGACTAGTTAAGTAAACAGCATATATATTTGAAGAAGACAATCATGTACGAGATAGATGCAGTTTGCAGACTTCAGTAATTTCAAAACGAAGAAAAAGAAAGAAGATAAACTAGGTAGTAAGTCAGAAGCCACACATCCACATTCAATAAGAGACTGATCACGAAATAAGTTGACATGATCTTGAAACAATATGTCAGTAGAAATGAGAATATAAACAATGCTAATGAGAATGCCTTCATGAACAATAAAGAATTTGACAAACCATAAAACTTTGATTCTACCTATGTGTTCAAACTGCTGTAACTTCCCGCACTCTTGCACCAATAAAGCATACCAACCCCTTGAAACAAATCATCATTTCCTCACCCTTTGAGTTCTTCAGTTCTTTCCTTCAGTCATTGGCAGGCTTCTGGAATGTATCTAAAGCATCCGTTGCATCCAAGTCCAGGACATGTTTAGAATACATAACCATGAAGTTCCTCAACTTTGCTAGAAAATCAATCATGTCCAAAGCAGTGATCTCCTTCCAAGAGCTGCTGTCCAAATTCAATCATAATTGATATCTAGAAACATACATTATCCAGATTAAGGAACTTGTCACTTACCAAAGAAACTGCCCAGTCAAAAGGTAGATGCGATACCCATTGAACCTAGTGACATTCTAGACTCAATTAGCAAGATGTATAACCTTGATATTTGCATCTTACTGGTTGATATTCATAACCAAATGGGAGAGAAAGGAGAAAAAGAAACATGCGTCCTATCCATTTACAAAATAGTTTCCACTGTTTTCAGGTACATATCTTTCTGGAGTGAAGAACTACTCATATTCAACACGCAATTTCCATTTACAAAATGGTTTCTACTGTTTTCAAGTACATATCCTTCTGGGGGTGAAGAACAATACACATTGAACATGCAATTTCAACGAGACACTGCCTACAAAACGCGCACTTTAAATGCCAATTAGTAAATCTTGCCTGCCATCAGGCATACAGATGTATAGTCAAATAGAGCACATACAAGAACTTACTAATAAATAGAGAACACAAAAGAACTTATAATCAAATAGAGCATATATAAGAACTTATAATAAAAAACAAGAAGCTCGAAGATAGATTATTACAAAAGCTATTCTCATTTCCTAGTCAACATCCTCCAAGTCCTATCGGAACATGACACTTACATTGCAAACCACAACATTATTACAACCGCACACAATCTATAATGACACCACTGGCAAAAGAGGTACATGCTACAGATGTAGAGATAGATCTATATCTCCTTGACCTTTCTCTTCAGCATCAGAGGAGGCCTCCGAACCTGGAAAGGTGAGCTTCCTGTCCTTGAAAAGAAGTAACTCTTTCTTTGGAGGCAGCTTGGTTTGTACAGTCAGCCAGGAGTTGGTCCTGGGCCTTTTTGATGCAGTCATTATGTTAGCCATACCTGTGACAGCACCAAGGTAAGACCTCCCGGTCCCTTCTAAACTCAGCAAGTTTCTCTTGTTAGAGTGGTCAACGTTGGCCTGGTTTGGGTATGAAGATTGAGGAAAGGAATCCAGACCAATCGTTGACTCCTTGATGCCATATGATTGCTTTAATCCAAGACCTGTAGAAGAATACACTATGGGAACTGAAGGAAATGGAAGTATGTTGAGATCATGAAACATAGAGTTCTCAAAGATTTCTCCAGAGAGAAGGGTGTACCATCCCTCCAAGAAGGGAACTTACTTGAACTGAACTGAAAGGTCTCATTTGTGCCCAAAGAAGGTGAAGGATTAAAGGGGAATTCAGCAGCTCTGCGGAATGAAAATGCATCTAAACATCTTGTCCAATTTATATTTGGTAGCCTAGCTGCTGTTGAGGATGAAAAGTTGGAATGCTGCATTGCACCACCTCCACCACGTATCAAAAGATTAGGAGAGCTGAAGGACTGAGACCTGGCATTTCCAAGATTGATATCAAAGAAGCAAGTTCTACACAAGGAGAACGTCTTTGAGAAGCCCGATGGAGAAGTTACTATATCAAATAGAGGCAATAATTTTGTAGCAACTCTAAAGGAGTTCTCAAGTTGATTGCTGACGACTGGATGAAAGTTGGCGCCGGCAATAACAACCAAGTTACTGGAATTCCTAGGATAATTATGACTCCACAAGTTAATTTCCCTCCGATGGACTCTGCAATGTCCGCCAAGGGAGCGATAGTTGCTGAATACCTTTTTGCAATAAAGGCATGTATGGAAAGTCTCGGGCTTCTCTATATTTCCTTGAAAAGAAGCCAAAAGCAAATTCATTGTTTGCGTGAAGAAGAAAGAGAATAACTAGAGCAAGATAAACTTTGTGATGAATAAGAATGCCTCACTTCTCACCCTTATTTATATTTATTTGTGAGGGGTGAAACAGGTCACGATGACTACGGTAGTTAATGTAAACGACAATTCTAACAAAAAGTAATTAAGAAAATCACTCTCAAAGAGCGAAAAAAGCTCCACGCGGCAGTAAAATGAAAGGGAATCGTCTGCAGTAATCAACATTTGGTCATATATGTATATGCAATGAACATGCAAGCACTCAAAACACAAATGGCATGCATGTAAGAAGTTGCACCAGCTTTTGCAAGGTCATTAGCCAACTACTATTTTCTGCATCTGATAAAGGCAATCGGAAGTTAAAAGACAAAACTGAATAAAAGCATGTCTATCAACAATTTCTATCCAAAGTAGTCAAAAGAGTAACGGACCAAGCCGGTACAGATAATCACTTGACTTTTTTCCCTTAAATGAGTGAAGATTTCAACACACCAACGAAATTTATGTCCCAAAAAATCTACCAATTGTTCAGAGAACAGCAAGAGGATTCAGTTATTATCCTTCCATTCTGACGCAACAATAGTAAACCTTAGTTCTTTAGATACATAAATGGTAGTCCAAAGACCTTCATGAATAGTGGATCGATGGAATAATAGTAAACCACCTGCCCACAGTCTCGATGCCTGAAAAGGAGCTAAACACAGGCAGCATCTCACTTTCGTCCAGATTTTCAGATAAAAACTCCAATTGAATGTAGTTTGCAACTTAAATGAGCATCAGAGCCATACACATGGAACAAAGGTGAACACAACTTTTACCAAATCATTCTCAATTGATCAATGACACGATCAGATGATTAGTAGAGTGATAGTAGAGTGATTGATCTCTTTCTCATACTTAATAGCCTAAATTCTAACAGTTAAGAAATTATCATACAGGTTCTAGATTAATAATACTCTTCCTAGCAGCTAATGTCTGACATCAGATGGCCATCAAGCCACTTGCAAATCCATCATTTATAACAATCTTCTGTTGTTTACAGAAGGCAGGAAATATATTTCCCATTAACAGGACAAGACATAACTGCGGAAAACCTGTCATCTTCCCCAACTCTAAGTGAGAAAGCACAAATCTCTAGATGCTATTAATAATTTATTGAGCACGCTGCAGTACCATTACTGTCAATGTCACAAAAAAATTTAATGAAAATTAGTAATCAAGGATCTCCTGCTCATTCCTCTACTCACTCACAACCCTCTTTTATGTTCCCTTAAACTTGTAAAAATTTTCTCTTCTGATTATTTCCACCAAAGCGTTTGTTTGGACATTGGTTTTGTATAGTTAAAGGCTTGCCTTCCCTAAGCAGAGTCAGAGGCGAATCATAAAAGGAAGGCAAATAAGCAAAGCATTCCAGACAAAAGTCAAGGGGAAAGACATTAAAATGGAACCTCTGCAGTCATCCCCATTTGGAATACACATAAAGATATATGGAATGAAACATATACACGTACTCAAAAACAAATGCAAGCATCTAAGAAGCCCACCAACCACTGCTGGGCAACTAGATCTGCATCTACTCAAGGCAATCAGAAGCTAAAAGACACGAACGGATAAAAGCATGCCCATCAATAATTTTCCATCCAAAGTGGTCAAGAGCCTGATGCACCAGTCAGATACAGAATAACGCCTCAGCTTTCCAAAATGACTGCAAATGGTAAATTCAGTTAAGGCTTAACCAATGCGTATTATTTGGAAACAGAAAGAGAAAAACTTGTCCTTCAATTAGTTCTTTTCCTATACAAGCAATATACATGGTTGAACCTTGATACTCCGGGTACCTAAATGGTACTCCAGTGGACATCTCCATGAGCTGTAGATGAATGGAACCAATAACCGAAGGCATTCTTCCAGCCTAAATTTTCTATATCAGAAAAAGAAAAGTTGCAGAATGCAGGCACCACCTCACTTTCATAGCAAGTGCAGATAGATTCCAATTGAAAACTCAAATCTCATAAAAGAAATGGGCTACTACACAGTTTGCAACATAAATGAGCATTACAAGAATTTATATATGGAAAGACGTGAACACAGTTTTAATGCTAAAATACCCACGTATATCTAACTTTTCAGCATCCTACCAACAAGAAGGACTGGAAGCACAAATTTTTCTCAGGGAAAACCGGAAAAAGTAGTATCAAAATCATACTTGTTGAATGCAAATGATCAACGGAAAGTAACCAAAACCATCACTTATCTGTACAAAGCTGATGATGGGTTTAGGACTCGTTTCTTGAGAGATGTTTGATCCATGTAGCATCCCGCGCTTCTTAGAGGAAACCTGTGTACTTTGGTGGTCCGGC
The DNA here is from genome assembly GCA_028386065.3 of Turnera subulata. Classification (NCBI taxonomy): domain Eukaryota; kingdom Viridiplantae; phylum Streptophyta; class Magnoliopsida; order Malpighiales; family Passifloraceae; genus Turnera; species Turnera subulata. The sequence continues at coordinate 116,765 of JAKUCV010005321.1, forward strand.
GGTGGTTGCCGCCGGGGTGTGAAGATAGGGCCCTTACTAACTGTTTTGTACATTCTGGTCCTATGTTGTATTAAAGGTTTGGGCTAGTGGGCTCACAAATTGGTCCATTTCGGCATCTGATGAGTAATGCTCGGCTTCTACTAGGTGCAACAAGGCCCATTATCAACACTTGGGATGATCATCTCATTCTGATGTTTGTTTTGTTCTCCCGTAGCTATCCGGAGCTTTGGCCCAGATTTTAGATTCGACTTGGGTGACGCACTTGGTTATGGTGGTGAGTCTCCCAATGAGGATAATCTACATACATGAGGGCTGAAAACCGAGACCTCGCTTAGGTGGAAGCCAGTCGCTTATCACTTGGACCAACCCTACATTTGTCATCTTAATTATTCTTTATTTTGATGGGGAATTGCGAAACCTGATGTCAAAAACTATTCATTAAATCTAAATTTATGTCAACAAATTAGATGGACATGTCTTCTTTAGTGAAAGAAAAGAGACGCCATTACCCAAAATTATGGTGATGACGGGTGACGGGAATGCTTATATAACTCAGGCACAAACTAGGTAAGTTAGACATTTAATCCCCCTTAAATAAATTCTGAATTTGACTTTTGTAAACAAAACAATTTGAGAGTCAACCCGGTTTCAATTAGACTAAATCAGTGTCTAGAAAAGAGGAAGAAAAAATTAAACAGTGCTGCTGGCCTGCTGCGGCCTTAATCATCACTATCTTCCTGAAACGTCCTGTAAGACATTGATTTCCTCTTTTAATTAAGCTTACTGCAGCTTGAAAGTCCATGTCCACTAGGAGCAAGCCCTTAGGTCAATGAAGCCCATATTTGTCTCCACTAGTTGGGCTGCAATTTTCAGGGTCATGCAATGCACCTACTAGCCTCCTCCAATCAATTATACATGATACATAGATGATAAGCTCGAGGAATTCTATCACATCTTTCCCCATTTTTTTTTTTTGTTTTGTTGGGAAAGAACGGGAGGGACAAGCCCTGCTCTATTAGCTCAAAGACTTTTTTTGGTCGTTATTAGTTCAAAGATGGAACACAAACACGGGGAGGTATCACATCTATCCCCTACTTTAATTTGACAAATGGTTTTGATTCTTGCTTGGCGACAATTTTCTCCAGATTCATTTGCGTGAGGCACCGAAAATTGAATTGGGGCTTGATACTTAAGAGTGGTCTGCGGCCTAACTCGATGTCTGTTCATTTTTGGTACATTAATGGATGTTATTGTGCTACGTTCAGATTATTAACACTTGAACTTTCAAGTACACAGCTCCACAGCAATTTTTTTTTTTTTTTAACTCAAACGATCCTTCCAATTGTTTATCCATCCATACATATGACAGTTGCCTCTCCAGTTTCTTCTTTCCTTCACGCAATCCTCATGCAGAAAGTGGCCATTGGGGCATATTATAAAATATGTGCAATATCAATTTTTGTTTTAATTCGTGTGCGAATATCCTTTCATCATTATTGACGGTGCTTATATGATTGTCTTTTTGACACGTGGTCATGAATCACGCGTTGGGACATTTGGCTTTGCTTCAAGCTTTATATGTATATGCTTTTAATTATTCTTTTGCAATGGCTAAATGAGAGAGATAAAAAAAAAAAAAAAACTAAGGCATAGTGCCAGCAATGCAGTTTACGTACTCAGTAATATAAGCTGTTCATCAAAAAAAAAACAAATTTCCTAACACTTTTGGAACTTAAAAAATAGTTTTATCTTGGTCGCATGATGATATAGAGCGAAGATTGTTCAAAGATGCATCTTTACCTAAGCATAACCATTCTCTTCTCCACATATTTATTGTTTTTTAATTGACAAATGAGACTTTTTTCCCTTCATTTGACGCGCGGACGAAAAACATATGGCCGACAGCGATGGAGTTGAGGGAGAATGAGATTTGTTTTTCTTTCAAAAGATAAAACGATGACTTATCTTTCTTTGAACATAGTTATATACCCTTATTAATGAAGAAATAGAGAAGCGACAAGTGTTGGCTTTGATGACAAAAGTGGGTTATATCTTGGGTTTGATCTTTTTTCGCGTCGCACAAAAAAAAAAAAAAGTTTTATGAAAAGCTTATAGTAGGTAAGTTGGGTTTGTGGTGACGTGTTGTTTTCTCCAAATACCAGCCAAAAGCAAAACAAGCAGGAACGTTCATTACCATTTTCTCCAGCATTGAGTACTCTTGATATGGATCACGAAAATAGAGATCTTTTCTCCAAGACAAGGAACAGTTTAATTGCCATGATGGCCAGTGACGGCGAAAGCATCCAATAATCACCAACTTCTAATTTGTCAAAAAGTTAAAATCAAGACCGAAAGCAAGCTAGGAACTGGGAAAGTGAGAACAAAATCATGCAACAATTGGAAGAATGACACGTATGTGAGAGTCTCGAGACAGTCATACGAATCTATATCCAAGTGGACGCGGTTTCTATTTGTCAAATGGCCTACATTACATTACATATAAATTATGAGAGGTGAGTTTGCTTCTTTTTTCTTTTGGGCTTGCAAAAGAATGAAGTGATGAAAGTGAACATATGAAGTGGACATGGACGTACGTGGAGTGGTTGACGTGTGTGTCGACTGTCGTGCAACTTGCTTGTTCCTCAGACCTCGGGTCCAATTGATGAACATTGAGATTTTGACAAGATTCCGCTGCGCTGTATCAGTACAGTTGATTCCCAATTGACCCTTTTCCATTTTCTTCCTTTCTTTTTTCTTTTTCTGCCTAAGAAGATGATGTTAAAACAGAACTCCTTCCTTCTGCACTGTTACACTGCTTCTTGCACTGTGTGGTGATGTGGAGTAGACAAGGCTGTGAATATAATAATTGCAGATGCTTCAAGGCGTGCTGCTAATGCCACTTTCCTTAAGACAATATTTGCCACCACCACTTTCTCTAAAGTCGGTATGCAACGGTGTCTTGCAAATTTGCCTCGGAGATACAATGAAGCCCCTGG
>JAKUCV010005322.1:8886-22292 GCA_028386065.3 Turnera subulata
ATTAGTATGAACCTGAAGTTCTAAGAAATGATTCATTTGCAGAAGATTAGTAAGTCATTTGCCAGACATATTTATTTGAAATATGTGACTATATACCAGCTGCAAATGCTCCTGTTTTGATGATCCTGAAGAACAATATAAGTATGCAAATGAATCCATATAGATTATACTCGGTTCCAAAAGAAAAGAAATTCTCGATAGAGAAAAAGGAGCAAAAGTGATAAGATGGCCCCAGTGAGAAAATAAGACCTCCAGTAGAGGTTTGAATTAAAAGTCCTCCAGAAGAGGTTGATTCTCTGACACAGTTGATAAATTTCATGAAGTAACTCAGGTACCTGAAATAAATGAGAATGATGAGATCTCAATTACAGTGTCAGGAATAAGATGGAACCGACAAGAAATAACCGTCGACGGAATACAATTTTAATTTTATAGCGCTAAATATTAAAATGAGGATCATGAACCTACATTTGACAAATGTATGCGCAGTATGATTGGCCAAAATAGAGAAACATGATTAAAGGCTGTGTTAGACTCGCTCGAAGCGAGAAATTTCCGGACCTGCAGTCCATACACTAGAAGGTGTAAAATTCAACTAATCATAAAATGGGAATTTGTGCGGGAAAGAATATGAGATATAAAGCACGGTTCATGGCACAAAGTTTTACCCAAATGACCAGGTATTAATTATGAGAAGATATACTCCCCTGTGGTGGATGCAATTATTTTGATAAGTCTGGCATTATATGAAAAAGAATTAGAAATGCATCTAATGAATGTTTTTACAGCCTACTATGGATCCATAAGTTGTGAAATATGCATGAAGATCCCTGAAGGATCCGAGTTGCCTGAAGCAACTAATTCCCGGGAAATTACAAAGATTAAATCGAGTTTAAATTATTTTTGAGTATGAATAAATTTTATGTTAATATCTCTATGGTTAGTGATTGAAACTCCAGAAGAGGCTTCCAAATACCGTGCTATTAGACTGGTCCTGAAGTACCCCGTCTTAGTGCAATATGTGTTGCTTGTAATGAAAAGCCTGAAGCTTTTGATTTAAGCCTATTGGCAAGATATGTATTTGCTCTTATCTTCGGGAAATAACAAATGTGTAATCCTGTAAACCCGAAAGAGAGTAAAGTTGATTTTTGCAGATGTAGATCCCTTATTCAAGTCCACATAAAGCTGAGACGGACATCAACTACAACTTTACACATGATATTACAAAATCATTGGGACTACAAAAGCAAGATGACAAGATAGACGCTCCAACGACAAAATTATTAAGATAATGCTGTCAACCCTGTAAGCAATGATGTATCAAAGTGATCAGACAAAACACACGTCACCAAAAGCTTACAAGGACGATTGGCATGCAATAATATCAAGCAATCAATGGAGGCTAAAATGAGGGGGAGTAGAATACGTACTGCACTCTTTTTCCCTTCACCAAGTTTTTATCCCACTGGGTTTTTCTTGGTAAGGTTTTTAATGAGGCAGTATCCCCAAAGCGTATTCTACCCAACAACACAATGACATCCAAGGGAGAGTGTTATAAAACATGTATTGTATATGTATGTATGTCATTGTATACATACCAAATACTTACCAATCATTGTATATATATATATGATTAAAGAATAAGAAAAGTGTGCGGCCATATTTCCCGAGCTCAATATTTCCCAGCCATTTTTCTGCTCCTCTCTTCCCCTCCATTTCTTCTTCAATCTCTTCTACATCATTAATATTATTTATAACACTTATAATGTTGTCCTCAGACTTTTTAATTTCATCAATATTATTCTATTAAGTTAACTAAGTAACCAATTAATTATGCCCGAAATCCAAGCAATAGCCCGGCTCACGAATCACCTTACATGGCTTGTGGATCACAAATTGAGATTTGTTTATTATTTTCCTTTTTCCCTTTTTACTTAATTTGATATTTATTTGCCAAATATACCGTATTCCTCTCTGCCTCAAAATTGCTATTGTATGAACTGATTATATTCCTTACCGGAAAGTTTATCGTCTGTTAAAAACTCGTCAATCACTTGCCTCTATCTTTGGTCCCTGGTGCCACACCCTCCTTATTGTCTGCTTCTCCAACTCCACCTGCCTTGATGGCTTGCCTTGATAGGTTGCCGCCGAGGTGGGTGTAAAAGGAAGATAGGAAACAAAAAGGGGATTAAGTTCATTCGTAGTCCTAAACCTTTTTGAAAAATTCTAATTGAGTCCTAAATCTTTTAAAATGTCCAATTGAGTCCTTAACATTATGTTCCTTAGACCAAACAAGTCCTAAATACGATTTCCGTTTTAGAAAAGCGCCTGTCATGTTCATGACATGGCATGCACATATGGCACGATGCACGTCATCATAATTTTCTTAAAAAGTTCACCTTATACATTAAAAAAAATGCATTACGAAGTCAACCTTTAATGATATATTAAATTAATCTTAACTTTTTAGATAGTACATTAAATTAGTCTTAAACCTCTAAAACTCTTTCCGTCATTAAGTCTTATTAGTATTTAGTATTAAAATTTTATTGATACGATTATTATTTGTTGACTATACAATCTTGAAGGGTGAAATAAAGATTATAAAAGATCATATAATAAATTTTATATCATGTTAAAATTTTAAATTCTTTATTCTAATATAATATCTCCAGTGAAAAATTCTTGGAATTGGATTAATATTTTGTATTTATTCTTATAAGATCTCTCCTTTCTTTCACTTTTCTTTCTCTGCAAAAAAAATACGGTAGGACTGAGTTAATTATAGCTCAAATTGAACTATCATGGAGAGTGGAGAGTTGACATCCCCATCCCAAAGTGCCTTGGCCTGTTATTATACAACCGCATTTAGTATCAATGCATAGTTTTTGAATGAGTAAATGACATATTTAGGCTCCGTATTATTTCAAAAGTACTGGGGGTCTCTACTATTTATTGTCCTCTTTGGGGATCTGTACTCATATTTTTCGTCCCTCTTAGGGGTCTCGGGCAGCTCCCCGGGTGACGTGGACTACCCGGCTTAGAGAAGCCTCCTTTTTCTAACACGTGGCAGCGCGTGTTATGCACTGGTTGTCCACTGTGTATTATGGGCCCCACTTTTGCATTTTTTATTTTAAAAAAAAATTCAATTTTTTAAATAAAAATTTAATTCTTAAATTGTTTAACACAAATTGAAAACAAGAAAGAAACCAAAAGCAAAATAAATCCGAACAAAACGGCCAGCAACACTTCACCCTCGCTCACTTGAGAAATGATGAACCCTAACCCCTTTGCTAAAAAAAACCCAATTCTCATTTTCTCTTCTTTCTCTTTGGGCCAACAAGTCCACCAACACCCTAACCCCCGACACCTTCTCGAACTCTCTCCCGCTCTCCTTTGCCCCTGCTATTTGCGCTATCACCGCCGTCGTGTCCTCCACGATCCCCGCCCTCCCGTCCTTTATCACCAGCGAGAACAGCGCCGGCATCGCCTCAAGATCCACGGGCGGTTCAGAGGGTGCAGCGCCTGCTTCCGATCAAGATAGAGGAGGAGGAGTAGAGGAGGTCCGCCAGGTAAGTGATGGCCTCTGCCTCCGACCAAGGGTCGCGATTCCACGTCCTATTTCGTGATGTGGCGGAGCACAGACAAGGCATCCACCCAATTTTGTTCCGACACGGAGCCGAGCATGGACACCAACGCCCTGAGCCGAGCATGGCGGAGCTCAGACAGCATCGATCAATCTTCTAAAGTTTTAAACGAAAAAAATAGAGACAAAGAAACCGGGCACCAGGTAAAGCTGGTCCAGGAAGAGGAGGAAGAGGAAGAGAAGCCGGAGAAGCTCTTGCTCGGTGGTGTTGATGTTGGCGGCGATTAGCAAGACAGTAGCACTTGGCTTGCTGTTTTTGGGTTGATGTTGGACACGATACCGTTTTGGTGTTGTTTCCATGGATTATTTTTTTGTTTTTCTTTCTTTTTTTAGAGAGATTTGTGGAATGAAAAAGAAAAAAGAATGGGAGAAGTCAGTTGCATGAATGATCAGCCGAAAATTTTATTTTTTTCTTTTTGTTTATGTTAAACAATTTCTAAAATTAAAATTCTATTTAAAAATTAGAAATCATCTTCTAAATAATGTAAAACCGTAAAGTGGAGCCCTCAGTACACAGTGGACAATCAGTGCATAACACGCGCTGCCACGTGTTAGAAAAAGAAGGCTTCTCTAAGCCGGGCAATCCACGTCACCCGGGGAGCTGTCCGAGACTCCTAAAAGAGACGAAAATTATGAATACAGACCCCCAAAGAGGACAATAAATAGTAGAAACTCCCAAACAGTACTTTTGAAATAGTACGGACCCTAAATATATCATTTACTCGTTTTTGAATATACCATCAGCCATATGCAACCCTCCATGTTGGATTTAATCTATATGCATCATGGCCACCGGCCATTGCTGATCTGTTGACATTTGCAGCAATTTTTAATTCCTGCATGTTATAATGAAAATTATTTTCCCTACTCTACCTACTGCTTTGCCTCTCATTTCCAGCTTGTAGCCGCTATATGCATCACTTTTTATCTGGTTAAACTATATCCATTCCTTTAATGCAGAATAACACAAACCGGATAAAGAAACCCGGGAAGCATTTCGTCAAGAGTCTGAGGCGTACTATATAATAAATCTATCACCCACTTCAGAATCTTTACCCCATACGGGTACCTCCTCTTCTACGGCTTCATCACTAAAACTTGATACTACACACTTCTATGTAACAATTTTTTTTTCACACACTTTTAATCACCGACATTACAGATGGGAGAAACCTTTTTAATTGGACACATTTTTCTCCAACAATTCTTTAACGCACACTTTCGTCGACCGAGAAGCTTGTAATGTGGCGGGGCTTTGTTTTCAGTTTTTTTTTGTTTTTGTTTTCGGGGTTATTAAATCCAAACTGGCTATTGAATCGGTGATGGTGGAAGTAGAAACAACCACGGTCTGACCAGGGTTCGACCAGGATTTTGACAGTTTTAGTAACATAGCTAAAAACTTTTGAAGATTAGACAAAATAGATTCAATAATTTTATAATATTAATTTTTGTAAAAATAATTAATGAAAAATGATTATTTTCCTTATGATACATGGCAAAATCAATAAATTGAAAATGATAAAGGCTTAAACTAATATTATAATACTTCATCCTTTAAAAATGTAAATATTAGATACTAAACACAAGTATGTATATATTTTTGCTGTGGTGTGAAATTAAAAAATAAAGTAATTTTGAATATATAATAAAATTTTATATCAATATCACATTAATTCATAGTTGCTCGGTTGATTAGAATTTTATTTATAGTAACTAAGAGGTCAAGAATTCAAGTCTTAGCCACATTCTAAATTTGAAATTTTACGTGTGACATTACTGGTTTACTATTTTATTTATAGTAACTATTTATAGTAACCGGCATGACGACGGTTCCCGGTTGAACTGGTCGGTCCTATCCGGTTGGCCAAAAGTCCAAAGCCACCTGTCCGCATCCCAAAATATTCGGCCTCGATTTGCTCTTTTGTAAATAATATACACTCACACAAAAGCCTCTCAAACTATTTTGCAAAACCCGCCTGAGGGTTTGTTGGATCTGCTTAAAGAGGATTCCAATGCCTTGGGACTGCCCACGCTGCTTTATTGTAGCTGTATTCTGTTGAGTATAATATAAGTACCACTTTCAGATCAAAAAAAAAAAAAAAAAAAAAAGGCCTCTCAAATTGTAAGCGGATTCCGCGATTTCTTAAATCACATTTACAAATATATACATCCCCGGTCATCGTCGGTTCTTCTAGGTAGCTGCGGCCTGCGAATACGTATCTTCTCAAATTCTTGTTTCATGGCAACCATAAAAGTCCACGGGGTCCCTGATTCACCGGCTGTAGCTCGAGTTCTCGTTTGCCTTTACGAGAAAGAGCTCGATTTTGAGTTAGTTCCCGTTGACTTCAAAACTGCTGAAAATAAAAAGGAGCCATTCATTTCCCTTAACGTAAGTGGATAAGAAAGATAAAGAAAAGGAACCAAGAAACTATACATGTAATGCAAGTAAGCCTCTTCAACTTTGTAACTTATATTTCATTGTCTGATTTGGAATGGTGCAGCCCTTTGGTCTACTCCCAGCTCTTGAAGATGGAGATGCAAAAATGTTTGGTAAAGTTCATCAACTTTTGGTTGATTGTCTCTGGTATATCATGAAAAAGGTTGTGTGTGTGTGTGTGTGTATACATATGTTATATTGGCATGTGCACATTGTGCAGAGTCAAGGGCGATCACAAACTACCTTGCTCAAGAGTATGCAGACAAGGGGACACAGCTGATACACACATCAGGGAAGGAGATGGCAGAAATGCTGGTATGGATGGAAGTGGAGTCTCTCCATTTTGGATCGATGTTTAGGATCTTTGCTCGTGAAGCAATTATAAACCCACTAAGGGGATTGCCTACTGATACAGCGTTATTGGAGGAAAGCAAAGCCAAGCTAAGCAACATCCTTGATGTGTATGAGGCCAGGTTGGGGCAATCCAAGTACTTGGCCGGTGACAGCTTCACCTTGGCGGATCTGCACCACATTCCTACTATCAGCTTCCTGATGAACAAAAGCTGGAAGGACTTGTTTGATTCAGAAACACGCCCACATGTTAACGCCTGGGTAGCTGCTATCACCTCAAGACCGGCTTGGGCCAAAGTCCTCGCCCTTCGAGACAAATATTAATAAGATTTCACCTGAAACCCACCAAAACCTTCAATCTTTCCTGCAAGTTTTTTTCAGCATTTTGCTTTTTTCAGGGTTTTTTTTCCAAGTCTATAGCCTACCAATTGGCTGTTTCATTTGGTGATGCATTCATCCTGTAGAAATAGAGGAAGAGGGGTAGGGAGAATTAGTTTTCTCAGATCTTCCCTTTATATGGAAAAACCAAATTAAACAAAATTACTCAATTGTAATTGCATTCCTCTTTCTACTGAACCTTGTTTCACTTCTATCTGTTACTGTTCTTTGTACTGCCCCGACTTCCTCAATCTCAATCTCTGCACAGTGCATTCTCAGATTTACCTTGAATTAATTCCAAAGAGAAACAAGTTGCCAAGTCTGTCTCCTCACCGTCTTCCTTTCTTATGACGGAAGTACTCCATCAATAATAGATAAGCACACTTGTCAAATCTGTGGAGATGAGAGAGACCCTAAGCATTGGTTCTAACATTGCCAAGATTACAACTATGATGCTCATCCCAAATGTCTTCTCGGACGATATCCATATCTCAAGCTTGGGGGCAGGGCAGTCATACACAAAACAACCATCCTCATCCACTCACACTTAGTTGAATGGAAGAGAAGCACGAACCGGTTTGTCACGCCTTAATTTGGCGATGCGTGGTATTATTTGGGTCTCGAATGCACAGTTAGGAACTGCAATTTTGTTGTGCACTGGTATTCTTGTCCGTAGAGTACGAGCAGAGGAGAGTAAAATTTGACAGGATGTCTCAACTCGTCTGTTTGGTCTATGAGCTAATCTTCATATAGATTGCATTTTGTCAGAAGGATGCCTGCTCCTGATTCGTTTTGGCTAAAGGTTTCTAATTAATCTCAGCTACTATGCTAATAGAATTAAATGAGTACATGTTTTTGTTGCTTGAAAAAAAAAAATGTTTTGTTTCTGCAACTTGATCTATTCTAGTCTTTGTCTCGATCCATATATATAACATGAACTGTATTAGCATTAAAAAAAAAAAAAACAAATGAACTGTATCCTTGTGAGAAAACAACTCTCCTTCCAATTCCCTAGGTCAAGAGTCAAGACTAACAAATCCTGGATCCGCTCAAGCTTTCCTCGTAATTGTCTGATGATCTTTAGACCTTTGGATAATCAAGCCAGAAAAAATAATAATATAATAGTACGTAGTAATAATATGAACAAGCAATCAAGTTTTTTTTTATCAAGTTAACTGGCGTATCAAAGTTAACTCATCGTCCCTTTTAGGGGTCTCGGAACGTGATTCGTTAGCCGGTTACTGAGGATATGGTTACAATCACTTCACTTGCCTCTATCTCTCGCTCCTGGTACGATACTCTCCTCATTGTCTCCATCTCCAACTCCACCTGCCTTGATGGTTGCCGCCGAGGTGGGTGTGAAAGGAAAATAGGAAACAAAAAGGGGATTAAGTTCATTTGCAATTCTAAAAATCTAATTTGAGTCCTAAATCTTTTAAAATGTCCAATTGAGTCCTTAACGTTATGTTCGTTAGAGCAAAACAAGTTCTACATGCGATTTTCATCATTAAGTCTTATCAGTATTTAGCATTAAAATTTTATTAATATAATTATTATTTGTTATTCATCAAAAAAATATAATTATTATTTGTCGATGAAGCACTATACAATTATGAAGCGTGAAATAAAGATTATAAAAGATCATAAATAAATTTTTATATCATATTAAAATTTTAATTTTTTTATTCTAATATAATATCTCCAGTGGAAAATTATTGGAATTGGATTACTTTTTTTGTATTTATTCGTATACAATCTCTCCTTTCTTTCTTTCACTTTGCTTTTTCTGCAGAAGAGAAAATAGGGTAGGATTGATTGAGTTAATTACAGCTCAAATTTGTGTATTTTTCTATGAAATAGTTCTCTTAGTGTATGTTTAAGAACTACTCCACCGTCAATGGGAGACACGAATTGCTGTGCACGTTGGTTGGGAAGTTATGCTCTCCAATTGTCAGTCATTTGGGTGTCATCATCTATTTTTCAGAAGCGCCTTCTGGCTGTTCATGTATCATGTTTATGTTCTGCCGGTTGAACTGTCATGGAGAGTGGAGAGTTGACATCCCCCACCCCAAAGTTTGTTGGCCTATTTTTTAACAACGCATTTAGAGACAACATATAATTTTTTAATACCATCAGGCATGTGCAACTCTCTCCATGTTGGATATAATTTACAGTCTATGCGTCATGGCCCCCGGCCACTGCGGATCATCAGTTGACATGCGCAGCAATTGTTCCTGCATATTGTAATGAACATTAGTGTTCCTACTCTACCGACTGCTTTGCCTCTCTTTTCCAGCTTGTAGCAGCTATATGTGTCCCCAATGAATTTCAATTTAGGTACTCCCTGTCTGAGGGCTCAACTTCGCTCACATTCCCTCTCAATTACCAAATTTTGACGTCGTCAAGTCTTCCTTTATTCGCTCAGCGAGAGAGAGGAAGAATAGACACAAAGACATGAAGAGTAGAGTTGAGCATTTTAGCCACCCACATCCATTGATCTTAAAAGAAGAGCAGGAATATTGTCATTGGGAAGAAGTAATTTGCTCATGTTGCAGCCAACCAATTCGAGGCGGCTCAGGCTACAGTTGTAGTTCCAGCTGCTCCTTCCACCTTCACCAGCACTGCATCAAGATGCCCAAGAAAATTAAGCGCCATCTACATAGCGATCCTCTTGTCCTTGTTACAGACCCATCAAATCAGAACCGTTTGTGTGGTGTGTGCCGCGAAATAGTAACAAAAGGGTTCTATTACCGTTGTTCTTTGTGCAACTTTCATCTTGATCCTAAATGTGCCTTCACACCGAGGGTTCTAGAATGCCAAAGCCATCAGTTTGTGTGCCTGAAAAATTCAATGTCACTCAAGTCGTTCGAGTTCATCTGCAATGCTTGTGGCACCCTCGGTGTAAATAGGCCCCATTTGTGCACCACATGCCAACTCATGGTACACGACAGGTGTCTCCATTTGTCTCCCTCCATCCAAATTAAACAACACCCTCACCCTATGAACCACACCTATTTCTTGGAAGATGTTGACTCCACAAACTTCAATTGTGGGGTTTGTGGGGCTGAAATGAAAGCAGATTATGGAGGCTACAGTTGTCCAGATTGCACTTTCCTTTGCCACGTTGCCTGTGCCAATGAATATACTTCTGATTCCAGGGGAGCAAGTGCAGGCCCGGACACCGCCCAACTAATGTCTGAGATACAACACTTCAGTCATGGGCATCCCTTAGTCCGCATTGACGAGGTTAGTAAAGACCACAACTGTGATCTATGCCAGCTTCCCATAATCCTCCCTCCATTCTACTCTTGCAGGGATTGTGATTTCCACCTGGACCACTCTTGCACCAAGTTAGCCAACAAGATCGAATACGGAGCACAGACTCACCCTCACCCTCTTGTTTTCCGACCAGACATGGGAGACTCTGCCGTGTTCTACTGTAATTGGTGTTCTCAATTTAGTCATGGCTCTTACTACGCTTGTGAAGAGTGTTCATTAACTGTGGATGTCAGATGCATCAAGGCCATGTTCGAACCTTTTAAACACGAAGCCCACGAGCACTCGCTTTTCCTTCCCTCATCATCAAACGAGATCGGAGAGATTAATTTGAAAACTTACCTGGATCTGTACCGTGAGTGTAGTGGCTGTGGCTGTATCCCTAACCTTCTACGTCCAAAACTAAGGTGCAAACAATGTAGTTTTAATCTGGACTTTGCATGCGCAACTCTGCCACTCAAGGTAATAAACGACAGGTATGATCCGCACCCGCTGTTCCTCACCTATCGTTCTTATGATGGTGAAGAAGCTTCCTACGAAGTTTACTGTCAAATCTGTGGAGATGAAAGAGACTCCAAGCATTGGTTCTACCATTGCCGAGATTGCGACTTCGATGCTCATCCCAAATGCCTTCTCGGACGATATCCATATCTCAAGCTTGGGGGCAGTTATACACACAACAACCATCCTCATCCCCTCACCTTAGTTGAACAGCTGGAAGAAAAGCAGGAGCCGGCTTGTCACACCTGTGGCGATGCTTGTCGTTATTTTGTTCTCGAATGCACAGCTTGGGGCTGCAACTTTATTGCGCATTGGAGTTGTTGTCAGCAGAGTACGAGCAGAGGAGAATAAAATTTAACAGGATGTCTCAACTCGCCTGTTTGGTCTGTGAGCTAATTTTCGTTTGCATTGCATTGCATTTTGTCAGGTGCATGCCTTTTTGCTGCTCCTTACATCTGATTCATTTTGGCTGAAGGTTTCTAATTAATCTCAGCTACTATGCTAGTAGAATTAAAATATTAAATGCTTACATGTTTTTGTTGCTTTTAAAAAAAAAAAAGATATTTTGTTTCTGCAACTTGATCTATTCTAGCCTTTATCTCGATCCATATATACATGTCAAGCAATGTGCAACATGAACTGTATCATTGTGAACACAACTCTATCTTCTTCCAATTCTCTAGGTCAAGGCTAATTACAAATCCTGGATCTACTCGAGCTCTCGTCGTACTTGTCTGATGATCTTTAGACCTTTGGATAATCAAGTCAGGAAAAAAAAAAGCTAATATAATATTTCGTAGTAATAAAAATGAACAAGCAATCAGGTTTTTTAATTAGTCAAGTTAAGTGGCATATCATTGCCTTTCTTGAAAATTGGCATCATCCTTATTACATATACATCTTTTTTGGGTATGATTCATCCTTGTTACACATAGCAGTATCTATACAAAATGAAAATATGAAAAAAAAATTGTCATTTTAAGAAATAAAATAAATAACAAGCAATAGCGAATATACTACATACATGGAACAAATTTATACCAAAAAATTGGCAAAAATTTGGCACATAATAGATAATTTTATCAAACCTAGATATTACCATTCGTTCAATCAACTAATCACTTAATAAACCAGCATATAGTGTATATAATAGTTGAATAAATAAGTCCATATAACAGATAGAGTGTATAGGGATATCAAGTAATTTTTAAAGATTCAATATATAGTCAAAGTGACCAAGTCAGCGAGAATCCGACTGCTACTGCCTACTGGACCTAGCGCAATGGGCGTGGCCTGATGTGATCCCTTATGGAGAGGGTCCATGAATCCCACCACCTCATCGACCCTTAATTTGACCGCTGAATCACGTTTACTTCTTGGATTAGTATTTCTCAAATCATGTAAGCTTGATCTCCATCTAATCTGCTCCCAAAAAAGAAAAATTACATACCACATATTAAACCCTTAAACACCCTAAGTGATTTTGAAAAAATCTTTGGATAGCATCATCTGATATTACTTTGCTTGATAAAAGAAACTATATCGTGTCCAAATTGGATTACTCTCT
Source organism: Turnera subulata (assembly GCA_028386065.3). Lineage (NCBI taxonomy): Eukaryota > Viridiplantae > Streptophyta > Magnoliopsida > Malpighiales > Passifloraceae > Turnera > Turnera subulata. The sequence continues at coordinate 21,043 of JAKUCV010005322.1, forward strand.
GTACTGTAATTGTCGGGAGAAAATTTGTATCATGTTGGTGGGTGTCTAAGCCATGTCTAGTGCCATCACCACCACATTGTGATTGTGATGCACAAATTCTATTAACTTGGAGAATGCTTTAAGAAAATGCAATTCTTTGTATGCTCCTATAAAGGTTGTGAAGACTGACCCCAAAAGGAAGGTTGTGTGGAGCATGCTCCTATGTACCCCGACAGCACTCGTTGACCAAGACTTTTCTAGTCTTTTGCTTTTTGTCACATTCCACAAGGAAGAAGGCAAATGACACCCTTCCAGGCTGACGAGGGTATAATTGTCATTTAGCGAGTCAACCTCCCTTGTGGGCTCTGAGGGCTGCTATCTTGTACTTGAGTAGGGGGCCTGTCTCGTCGTGGACTTGGTAGTCAGTCTATTGGATGATTTTAGCAGCACCCAGGAAAAAAAAAAGATTTCAACAATCTTAATTAGTCATATGTTGTATATCTGATTAATACTAAGCGAGTCAATGGCCTCCACTTTTTTATTCAAAAGAAATCAGGAATCCACTTCGTCATGCATTAATCATTCAGTTTTCTGGAACTTACTTGACGCGTTAAACTTTGTGGCAAAAGAAGTCGGTAGAAAATAATACTACTAAGAAAGCAAGAAGTGAAATCCACACCGACGCCCTCCATTTTTATTGATTGATTGGTACTGCAGAAGTCACCAATCACACCATTCCATCCTGCAAGCAACCGCAACACAGTCCGTCCTATCATGGCTGATTTTGGAACATCAAAATTAAGTACAAAACATTTAGGTGAGAACTACCAACAACTATGTCAATGATTTAAACTAGGGGTGTAAACGAGCCGGACCAGTTCGTGAGTTGTTCGAGCTTTAATGTTAATCGAGCCGAACTCGAGCTTGGAAGTACTCAGTTCGTTAGGCTCGCGAGCCTAATCGAGCTTTCAATAAAACATGGGCTTTTTTATTTAAATTGGGCCTATATTACTATTTTAACCATAACCAAACATCCATTATTTTATTTTATGGGCTTTTTATTTTTAAATTGGGCTTCATTTTAAGAAATAAATTGGGCTGCATTTTTATACCCCATAATAATCATTTAATTTTAAATTAAAAAGAATCCAAAGCCCAAAATTTTTTTCCCGATTAAAAACTTGGACCTTAGTCGAGCTTAATCGAGCCGAGCTCGAGCTCCTCAATGATCTTTCGAGCTCGAGCTCGAGCCTGAAAATCAAAGCTTAACC
>JAKUCV010005324.1:4687-39534 GCA_028386065.3 Turnera subulata
CTGAATATAAAATAAAATCATTCAAGCTTATACCTTCAGGGTAAGCAACGGTTTCATCAATATTAGATTTGCCCTTCAGGGACATTTGATAACCATTTACTCGATGCCTTGTTATAAGGCCTGTTTGTGTCCAATCGAATGTTCATAACCATAATCAAAATTATTACATACAATCACATTCACTTCAGGGAATGGAGCAGAACCAATTCGACGGTATACATGATTATTGCTTTTATTACCGGGGGTGTCTGTACTCGCGTAAATATACGATCTTCTAGATCATATTAAAACAAGCGTTCTTCAGGAACATATTCGAATTTATACTCTTCTGGAGCGTGTTAATCATTTTTCATTTCAAGATGTCATAATGTGTTATATTGACATCCACACATATAATTCTCCCCCTGTGGATGTCAATTTTGCATTGTCTTCGAGACTAATGCTTTAGGCATTATTCTAAGAAATAATTATAAAGTACTGAAAAGTAAATAAAATAAATTACAATGCGAAGTAATTTAAACTGAACAGAAAATAAATTGAAGATAAAATAAATTGCTCCTTCAGGGTAAGCAAGTATAATATCCACCTTCTGGTGGTCATATAATTTCCATCTTCGGGTGGGAATAGTGTGTATTTTCGATTTTTCTTTGAAGGATCTTCAGGATCTTTTGAACGGTAAGGCTTCCAGTCTTCGTTTTATTTTTCGTTTCCCGAGTCTTCTGGACTCTTATATTTAGTCTTTCAGACTATTCTCATTTAAATGCATTTTCGCATTTAATGCCCATTATAAATTTCTTCCAGAAATTTTAAGAGCCTCAAATTCAAATAACATAATTGAATATATAAATGCTTAATTAAAATAAATAAGCAAGGAGCCTTATATTAATTACCCCAAGTAAAGTAAATGATAGGAAATTAAATGATGGGCCTAGTACGAGCCCATATTAAGCATAAAATTAAAGAGAAAGTAATTAAATACAATGGGCCCTTTTATAGCCCAATTAGAAAGAAATTCCTGAAAATTAAATGCGGTGGGCCTTTTTATTAATTAGCCCAATAAAAATTAAATTGCTAAAAAAAAAAATGCAATGGGCCTATAGCGAACCCACTAAACATTAAATTGCAGCAAAATAAAAGCGATAGGCCTTATACGAGCCCAATTAAAAATGTAAAGAAATAGGCGGCTTAGCCGGCCATTATGGGCCTTTCATGAGCCCAAATAAAGTATAAATAAAATTAAAGGCATGAATTTAAATGCAGTGGGCCCTTTAATAGCCCAATCGGAATTTAAATAAAAAGAAAAAAATATGCTTACTCGATAAATCTTTCAGCAATAATATATATAATATATATTACTAATATCCAGTTACTATTCCGGTATGTATACGTCATTAGCCTTCTGGGCTCGGCGGGGAAAAACCCAAGGCGTCGGAATCCGATCAAACACTTCGGGGTTCGTCGGATCGGCCAAAAACTAGAAATAACCCGGACTTCCGGACTTGCCGGGAAATAACCCGAAGTATAAAATTCCGGCCAAACACTTCGGGGTTCGTCGGTAAAAATTCGAGGCGTTCGGATTTCGGTCAAAATTACTATTCTATTATATATATATATATATATATATTTTTATTTTAATTTATTATTACTATTATTTTTTTTTTAACCATAAGCAAATGATACCCAAAGGTCTACTTATGCCACATCCTAACTTTGACCACGATGTGAGCTGGAAACCAACAAAAAAAACAGCCCATGTGCGTTTTCATTACCGTTTTAGATGCTTTATAGGATTCTTTTATTAGTTTTTTTTAATTATTTTTTCATTACCGTTTTACATCCTCTCCCTTATCTTTTTTTATCTCCTCATCTTTTCTGCTTCCCTACACCAACCGACGGCACCCCCTCCATTTTTTTTATTTACTTTTTTTTTTCATCCCATCACCATACACTCTCTTACCTTATCATCATCACTTCTTCTTCCTCCTCTTGCCGTCGCTATAGAACGCCGCCGTCGTGCTCGGCGGATCGGGGGCGCGGTAGAGACGGTCGTGGCGATCTGGGCTGGAGGCCGCGGCGACAGGCTGAGACGGGACTCGTCGGCCTCGACCATCTAGCGGCGGCGGCGGCGGCGCGGTTTGGCTGTTCATGGAACTGGAGGAACAACAGCGGCTGGCTCGCCGTGAGAAACGTGGTAGCATCGAGGGTGATGGCCTGGGCGCGGACACGACGGGTGGCGCGGGAGGCGAGGCGGCGGCAGGAGGAGGTGGAGGCACGTGGGGCATTGGGAGGGAGATGAGTTTCTCCTGGTCAAGGCGACACGACGAGGTAACCCGTTTCCATTTTTCTTTCATTTCTTTTTCTGCAAAACGATGCTTGTCGGACCATTGTTTTTTTTTTTATTAGTTGAATTGTGTGTTGTTGACGGCAGCTCAGAGTCGGCTGTCGTGGGTGGTGGATCGGATTGTGTGTTTGATTAATGGTGAGAGGCCTGCGTGTGGTCGAGCCGGGTTGTTTCCTGCAGCAGCAGTTTGGTGAGGCTCGGATTTGTTGTCCAACAGATCCGAGGCATCTAAGACGTGATCGGGTGTTTTCTTTTTTCATTTTTTGTGAATCATGCTTGGTAGAGACGTTATCATGCTGATAACGTGTTATAAATGGATTGTTTGATGAAAGAAAATGGAGAAAGGAAGTAGAGGATGAAGAGAAGAAACTGGGTGAAAGGCTCGGTTGAGCTTACTCGTTTCATTCATCAGTATCCATATTTTATATACATCAATAATATATGGTTTGGTGGAATAGTAGACATCCACGTAAAACTCGTGTTTTTATAACACAAAACATCTTTTACTAGTTTTCAGTTTTCAGTTTTTTTTAGGACTCATTTTACAGGACACTTTTTTGAAAATCTCGTGATTTCATCCATCCAAACAAGTTTTTGAAAATCTGTTCTGAGAAGTGTTCCCAAACACGCTCTTGGTTTTTGCAATACCAAATCTTGCGGAAAGATCTGGTCAAATCTTTCGAGCACTTAGCGAGTATTTGGAGCAAGAATGCGAGAAAGGAGAGTAAGAGAGAATGGACACAAGTGATTTTACACTGGTTTCTCCTCACAAGGTACCTCTACTACCTAAAAGACGCTCCTTTAGGATTTCAAACTCTCACTATCCTTAGATTTTTGCGGGTTCAACCTTATCCTTTTACAAACACAAGCTTTTCTAGGCTAAGCTCGAACCTTTACAAGTTTTTCACAGGCTAAACTCTAACCTTACACAACTTTTCACAGGCTAAGCTTGAACCTACCCTCAAATCTAATCCTAGGCTTGAGTACCTAGTAAAACTAAACCAAGCCTTGCTTACAAATTGCCCCTTGAAACAAATTCGCACTATAAGCAGAAAAACCAGATCAAATACCAAATCTTTTTAGCTCAAGTATACACTCAGATTTTGCGCACTAGCTGGGATGATCTTCCAGAGGTGTAAACTTTCCTCTTTATAAATTCTGAGTGTGGGGGATAAACTCCTGCAATGGCTCCTTGTACTCCAGTTGACTTCAGTTCAATAAAAGCTTCAGTTTGGTGCCGTTATGCATGTCAACTCCTTGGTTGCAAAGAATTACCAAATCTGGAAAGTTTGAACCACCTTCTGGAGTTAAGTGGGAGTTAGGTGGGAACATCTTCTGCACTTCCATAAAGTCTTCCCTCTTACTTGTTCTCCAATTCAAATAGCTGGAAATGGGATTTAAATGCTTGCAGGACCACACGCTACTTGCACAAAAAGTTGAAAGTGACTTCTCCGCAGATATGGTATCAATAAAAACCATATGTCATGTATCCAAGATGTGGTATCGATAAAAACCATATGTCATATGTCCAAGATATGTAATTGGCAGAAACCATATTTTTCCTGCAGGCGATAATCAACACAAGTAAAGCTAGCAATACACTTGTAATTTGTTAGACATCAAAATCAGATAATTAACAAGGTTAATCATAGTTAAGCATTAGTAGGTGATTAACTCTAATTTTTTGTCAATAGTATGATCGCCTGAGTTGGGACTTTAACCGAGATTCTCTTCTTGATGCTCGGTTTCCTCGTCCCTTTGTTGACTGTGTTCTACGGTGTATTAGTAATACGGAGTTGATGGTGATTTGGAATGGTCTATGTATAGTGCCATTTTCATTTTGTAACAAACAAAGATAGTACATCAGAATCACCTTCTGCTTCATTAAGTATGCACTACTATATTACCTCTCTGTATTCTACAGTATGCTGTTAGGCGTGAATAAAATTTTTGGCAATGTAAGCATCACACGCCACTTCTATGTTTGATTGGTCTTTTAAAGCTCACTTGAATCTGACAAGTAAAATTATGTTTGTCAAATAGACAAGCAACACTTTGGCTTCAACTTTATTGTCTATGGATTTTGAACTAGGAATGTTAACTGTGAACAGCTTCTTATAATGCATCTATTTTCTATTAAGAGCTTCCATTTGGTAAATCACATTTGGGTTCAAAAGCTCATGCCTAAATTGTTTCTGTTTCATTTTATTAGCTGAAAACATATACTCTGATTTTTGTTTGCAGCATACTACAAATTCCAGAAAGTGAGACCTTAAGAAATTCAAGCACTTTGCAAGATCAATAGAAGCTTCACTCTAGTATAGTACGTTTCACTTCTTTATTTCTTTAGATTATTAGTACGTTTCACTTCTAATTCCAAGGTAAATAATTTCCATCACTTCCGTGCTATATTACTGTTTCATGTTCTCTGGTTGTACTCTGATTTTTTTTGTAGTTCTACTTCTGATTCCACTAGGTTTTATAGTTCTACTTTTGATTCTACTGCAGTAAGGCTATTAATAACAATTAATAACAAACTGCATGTAGCTTTCTTAGAAAGAAATAGAAGAAGACTAGTATTGGGTTATATAATGTAATACAACTGCATAAGGGCAGGAGCTGTGAAATACATTGTAGTACAATATGGTGTGCTTGCACTAACCAGTATTGGTCACCTTTCTTTGAAAGTGGTAGTAATGGCTTATAAGCATCTTTACCGTTCTGTAGCAGCACAAGTGATTTCCTCGCAACTTCTCTAGCCAATTCTTTGTGTTCCTCTACATTAAGTTTTTCCTGTCCTTCTACTTTTTTGATTTCGCATTTGTTGTCCCTCTTCGTTTAATTTCACTCATATTGTCCCTGAACTTTCAACTTACCGGGTCACCCTGTCCGTTTTACAGCCAATATCCGGTTAATAAATATGATGCTGATACGTGTCCTATGGGCCAACGACATTCTTATTTTTTATTATTTATTCCTAATTTAATTTATAAAATTCTTTTCAAAATTTAAATAAATAGATTTTTATAATAAAAAGTGTTGGGACCCACATCAAAAAAATCATCCCTAGTCAATAGTGGAAACTCTCTCACTCCTTCCACCTTCTCTCCCTCGACCTTCCACTCTCTCTCAAGAGGAAAAGAAAACCTGCAAATCATTCTTTTTCCTAGTTTCTTTTTCCCCAAAATTAAATTTTAAAAGCACTTTTATCCTAAAATTGAACTTTACCGATCTAAGACCTACAAATCGCAACAATAACACTAACATGAACCTACGGCCAATATGAAATTCGATTAACACATCTACAGTCCAACAACTCAAAACTGAATGCACTATCATTCCAACAACATAAATTTGATTAACGAGTTTACAATCAAATGGGGAGTAAGGAAAAGAAATTAGGGGAAGAAAAAGAAAAGACCTTGTTTGAATCTGCAAGAATAAACACAACACCACCAAACCTCAAACCCAAATCCACTATCAATCCAACAACATAAAATTTGATTAACACGTTAACAATCAAATAGGGAGTAAGTAAAAGAAATCGAGATGAAAAAGAAAAAAGAGAGGAGACAGAGAGGCGGCGACCGTGGCGGAGTGCCATAGTGGACCCTGCAACACGTTGCCGGGCTCCGATCGACTTGGTGACGGTGTTGGATGGCAGTGAGCGATGCCCGACAAGGGGATTCAGATGGTGAAGCGTGATGAGCTGCTGCTCTCCTCATCCAACTCCAGGGATCAGTTCATCCATCATGTTCGGACCAGGTTTGGTCTGGGTTGAGGATTTCTACGGCGAAGAAGAGAGGGTTCTTTGAATATCATGTTGCAAATTGATTTGTGAAATTGAGGCATTGATTATCCTCAAGAAGTTTTTTTTAATCGATTTAGAGTGACTATAAAAAGAAACGATTTAATTATTTTTCTAAATGTGTAAGTTTTTGGAAAAAACGACATCGTTGAGCATCTCTTACCTAAATAATAAAAAAAAGTGATTTATTTATTTTAAAAACGATTTTAGGAATTAAATTTTGGAAAAAAGAAAAGAAAAAATGATTAAACAAATGGGCAGCATATGGACCCCACTAGACACGTGTCAGCATTACATCTATTAACCGGGTGTAGGCTGTAAAATGGATAAGGTGATCCGATAAATTGTAAGCTGAGGGACAACATGAGTGAAATTAAACGAAGAGGGACAACAAATGCAAAATCGACAAAGTGAAAAGACAAGAAAAACTTTTTAACCCATTCATATATATCTGACATTAATTATATATAGGACAACAGCTTTTTCGGGACATGACAAAGTAATGCTCGTGTCCTCTCTTCATGGCCTGTTGTTATTTGGATAAATCAAAGTAATCAATATATAACTAACCATGATCTGCATGCAGCATTGCCAGAATAGGTCTTAATTAGAAAATAGTACTGCATGCTAGCTATATATGTGTGTGTATATATATTTTTATAATTATTAATCAGGTGGTGAGTAATTTGTGATTGGGAAATTTTGAGGAGAATTATCTGTGGGCAGGGTGTAGTATAGCAGAAGAATTATAGTTAGTGATTATTGTTTTATCTTTAGCATTAATTGTTTTATCTTTAGCATTATTAACAACATTTTTTCTATCTTTTTTGCAGCCAAATGATGCAACAAGTGGTCATTTTGAAGCCCCTGAAAGGAGATCATTAGATGATAGTAATTCTGATAATGCTTAGAATTATTTAGTTTTTTATGAAATGGATATTAGATGATAGTAATTCTCATAATGCTTAGACGAATTTATATATGTAGTATTTTCGTTTGAGGAACCTTCTCACTTCATCTAGTTCTAGAATTTTAGATTTGATGCTTGCATGGTTACTTATACTTTTCTTTAAAATTTTTGTTATGACCAATATTAGTTTTGCTTCTATAAATATGGCATGTTAGTGCTAATGTTTATGAATTGAAATTGCCTTTTTAAAGTTAAAAGAAAAAATTGTTGGCCAATTGGATTGAAGGATTTTGTGTTATTAATATTAGTTTTATTTACTTATTAATGAATTATAATTGCTTAAAAAAAAGATATTAAATTTGTTCCCGTCTTCAATTTCATCAAATAGTGGGGGTTTGAGCTCTTTACAAAATTTAAATGTTAATATAAATAGTGGAGGTTTCAACTCCCACAAAATTAAAACTTTAGTGCAAATAGTGGGGGTTTTTAACCCTCACAAACCTCAGGGTAAATGTGAGTAAGGTGCAAGTAGCGGCGGTTGAAATCCCCACAATATAACCTCCTCAAATCGCACAATATAAATTGCGGGGTTGTCACGGGGGTTGGCCAAAAACCCCCACAAACAATTTGCGACGACTGTAGCTCTGGCGGTTTGGGCAGCCTCTGCGACAGCAGATAACGGGGTTGCAACCCCCGCAATATGCACTAAAAAATCCTCCCATAAACCGTGCGCCTTTTTTGGAGTGATTCCTCAAGATGTGAGAGTCAATATATGGATATTGAAGTCTCTTAACCAAAAGTGGAGAGACCATAAGCATGATCTCAAGTGTTCCATTAATTTTTTTTTAAAAAAAAAACCTCACATAAATTTTGCTGCAAGGATGGATGCTCATACAAAAAATCAAATTGAGCAAACTATCCCTCCCATGTTCAATGATTTCAAACAATAATGGATTGATCTTGTTGCTTACTGGTTTTCTGATAATGGAAAGGTTATGTATTAGTAGAAAAATTCTTTAAAAACTACTTTTTTTTAAGGAATTCTTGACATATATAGAGCTCTTATTGTTTTATTTACTTATTGATATGGACCCATATATATGCAGAAAAAGACACAGAATGCGAAATTTGCCTGTGCTTGTAGAGCAACTCATCATACAATGGGATCAAAGAGTTATGCAAGGGCCAGAAATGAATTTGTACATAATTATTTTTCTGCATCTTTTCTCTATTTTAATCATTTGACCTGAAATTTATGACATTAATTATAATTTCCATTGCATATTGTTCTTAGAAAAAAAGAAAAAAGAGGGAACCAGGGCGGGTTGAGTTCTATGCATTAACTCACACAAAAAAGATGGTCAGCTTATAAATGTGGCTAAAGAATTAGTAGTAAGTACCTAGCTTAATTGTTTGTATGTTTCTATATTAATATATTTTTTTTCTTAAAATTGATACTCTTGCTTTCTTTTTATATTTAGGAGTCTGCTATAAGATATATGACAGAAAAAGGGGTGACTCAAGTGTAGGTGTAGAATTACAGGATAAAGCTTTTACTGAAATTGTTGGAGGAGATCAATATGGACGAGCTAGAGGTTACGGTATTAGAGTTACACCTACTATGCTTCAAGCACAAAACATTAGAGGAAATAATATGACAAGAGAATCACCTGCTGCCATGGTAGAGGTACAAAAATTGCAGGCTCAATTACGCTTCTTGGAGCAAAATCAAAATACCATGCAAGGCAACTATGAAGAAGACTAGCTGGAATGTAAGACCAAATGCAGAATCTCACTGCTTTGTTGACCAATTTTCTTTGTTCATCTAATGCTTCTCATGGTCACACTCCAAGAAATCTTAACCAGATACTCATTTAAATTAATTCATGTAGACAATAAAATATGTTATATAAAATGTTAACTGATTTAAGTAGATCCCACACTCATAACTGATTTATGTTGTAGAACTAGTTTGTATGAAATTGTAAATAGCTTTATTGTCATAGTTTATTTTTAATATCCATTTCTCTCTGTTTTTTTACATGAACATGCTCCAACCAATAATGAAAACATCAATAGCTTCAAGGCCCTCTTATCTGGAGATGCATCACTTCTTGACTAATCTTACAAAGTTAAAGAAATTATTTTGTTAGAACTGGAAAGTTCTTTTTGTTAACAGTAAGAACTTCCAAGTTCTTTTTGTTAATATATAAAAGGATATCTTTTTTTTTAATATATAGATGAACATCCTTTTTATTAACCTAGATGACAATAGATTTTGAAGAATTTACTAGAAATGGATAAGTTGTCCTTGTTGTCCTTTTTTGCTTCATGTATGAAAATGACCATTATAATTTAATCTAAGTATTAGCATATTTACTTAATTATGATTGTTTTATATGTGTAATAGTCCTTTATTAAAAAAATATGCGTGGTAATTAGAAATAAATAAGGCTAAAATGATGTATAGTTATATAATTGATTCAATTTTAAAAAATTAAAAACGAAATTAATAGCTACTCATCCAACTTTGTAGTCAATCACTATGGCTATTCTTTATTAGGCTACTTACTATTATGTAGCCAAACCCTTATGCTTACTCCACTTTAAGGCTACTAATTATCAAGTAGGTAATCATTCTCTTTACTAGCTAAAGTGAGTAGTTATTTCCAAGGCTACATTTTTTTTATGTGTAGCTTTATGGTTGGCTACATAGCCACTTAGCCACTAGACCTGGCAAAACGGGTACTGACACGACAACTCGACACGAACCCGACACGAAATTAGCAGGTATAGATCAAGGGTTCCTGACACGTTTAATTAAATGGGTCTACCCGACCCGACACGGTTAAAAACAGTTCAGGTCACGGGTCAACCCGCGGGTTGGCAGGTTGACCCAAGAACCCGTTTGACTCGCGCCTTTGACTTATGTGTTTTTTTCCGCTTCCATTTTTAGTTTTAGTATTACACATTTACACTATTAGTCTATTACTCAATGTCTCAATCTCAATAACAGTAACACGTTTATTTCGGATTGGACTCATCTCCAGTTGGGGGTAACAGAATAGATCCTGTTACTCCAATCTCAACCGTTAATTAAATCTAACGGTTGATAATTACTTTATATTAAAAAGATAATTTTTTACTAAGCACGTGATGCTGAATATTTAATTGATTTCTATTCTCTTTACTAAAAAAAACTAAATTGGCTCCTTTTCTCCTCCTTTTCTTCTTCTCAATTATTTGGATCTGTAAACTGATTTCTCCAAACAAAACATCAGATATCAGTGACAACAAAACTACAAAGAATATCTTCTCCTAATTTAATTTTTACACACAATACATAGAGAGAGGGAGATAAAAAAGATTTGAAAAGAAAGAATTTCTTTTTCTTTTTTTGAGAGATGGCCTGATAATTATTGCAAAGAGTAGAGTAAAAATAACTGATGAGTGGATTTGCTAAACAATCAGATGGAGTTGTAACCAGCCTTAGAATCCATTCTTCTCCTCCTTCAAAATCCACCCTCATTCTTAAACTAATGCGTGAAAAGAACTCTTGGTACAAAAAGAGTAGAAGATATTTTGATTCTGTGTATTCTTTTGTTCTTTATTTTTTGTGTAATTATCCTTGGGTTGGGTTTTGAGGTTTTTGAAACTGAAATATACTGGCGTTAGATTCCTAGATCTTGGATTGAAAAATTATCTTTTTAATATAAAGTAATTATCAACCGTTAGATTTAATTTAACGGTTGACATTGGAGTAACAGGATCTATCCTGTTACCCACAACTGGAGAGGAGCCCAATCCGTTTATTTCACTTTTCATTTTCTCAATTCTCCAAAAGCCAAAACAGAGAAAAGAAACCCTAGCCGCACTCGACAACAACACCCATCGCCCATTCTTCCTCCTCCTCCAGACCTCCACCCACACCACACAACTCATCGCCGCCCTTACTTCCTCTCCCTCTCAAAAACTCAAACACCGTAGTTGAACCTCAAAGGAACATCTATGGAATCGAAGCAATTTCTCAAAGCAAATAGAAACCCTTTATCCTAATCGTTTGTTCTCACCATCAGAGTCTGAGGCTTGCTTGATTTAATATGCACCACCAGCACAGGTCTCTCTCTTTCCCTTTTCAACTCGCTAGCATCTCTGCGATCCATAAAAAAACGGCAAATTAGTTTTTAGTTTGATTTGGGATAAAAAAAAATTGCAGGTGTTTATTTCGTGACCGTGCTTCCAACAAGATTACATAGCTCACCGGATCGGCCGATCGGTAATTTTTCTTTTGATTTGCTGTAATTTTTTTTTTGTCTTAGATCTGAAAATCTAATTTTGCTTTTGTAGGCTGCTGATTCCCAGTACAACAAAACACTCTAATTCTGGTCTTGTAGGCTGCTGATTCCCACTACAACAAAACACGTTAGTATATTGTTTCCTAACCCTTGCCTTACTCTTTTGTTCTCTCTCTCTCTGTTTTTTTTAGTGATGATTATTGAGTACTTCTTCCTTTTTGGGGTTGTATAGAAATAGTAGAATACAACCAGCCACAAAGGCAAATGCTTTTGAAGCGGCAGTGAAGCTCCAAAATCCACAAGCTTTTCTTCATCTTAAGGGTAGAAGATTCAGCTGCTCTTATCAGTGAGCTTGCTCTACCTTATTTCTTTCATTATGTTGTAGAGTAAAAAACATGCATACAACAGTCTGTTGTTAGAACTTTAGATTATAATTGTATATCAGAAGGCAGGTCGAATGCTCTTCTAGTGTATGAACCATTGTAGTGCAAGCCTTGTTTTTGCGACAAATGCATTACTGATGTGGATAATCTTCCTGCAGAAACTCTGCATTTGACTTTACCTCCTGTTGGTGTGATAGAACTCTAAAGAAGAAGGAACACAGGTGTGTATTGCTTCCTATCTTTTTAAAACTTCTAAAAAATAATTGCTTTATTCTTAATGGCTTTCTTACTAAATAGCTTCAGGCTTGAATTTAGATCCGAGCACCAAGTTTTCTTCCTAGAGAAGGGACAGGACTAATACTCTACCGTAGAAGTTGTTTTTGCACCATTTAATTTGAGAAAAAGTGGTTTCACGCCTACACATTTAATAAATGGTTTCCAAACTGAAACAGATTCAAAACTAGAAGGAAAGTAACAGATTTAAAACTAGAATGCATCCTATTTTTTTTTATTAAACAGAATCTAATTTTCTTTTCTTTTCTTGTAGATAGCATCCGGAAGTGGTACTCCTCAAGCATCTAATGTTCCTTCCATCGATGGGAATGATTCAGCTGCGGTTACGGGCGAGAATGAAGCTGTAAAACGTAAGAGGAAGCAAACTTCTTCAGTGTAGCAGCATTTTGATGTTATTGAAGTTGGCAAGGATGAGAAGCAAAGGTGTAAGTGCAAGAAATGTGGGCAAACTTACCTTTCGGACAGCAAGTATGGGACGGGAAATTTGAAGTGTCATTTGACGAATTGCAAGGGAAGGGACACTCGTGACATTGGTCAGTTGTTGCTAACTCATTCTAGTTCATCCAGTAGTGCAAATAAGTTTGATCCTATGAAGTTTAGAGAGTTAGTGACTTCAGCAATCATGATGCATAATCTTCCCCTTGGTTTTACTGAATTGTTTGGAATCAAGAATTTGTTGCTTTATCTACGTGAAGATTTGCATTTGGTGACTAGAAATACTAATAGGCATGATTGCTTGAAATTATACAAGAAGGAGAAAGAAAGGATCAAGAAAATGCTTGTAGAGTGTCCCGGATTTATTAGTTTTACTTCTGATTGTTGGACATCTGTGGTGACTAATGGGTATATTTGCTTGACTGGTCATTTTATTGATAAGAGATGGAATTTTCATAAGTTTGTTTTGAATTTCTGTTTGATGCCTACTCCTCACACTGGGCTTGCGTTGGCTGAGAAGATTACTTCATTTCTAGTTGATTGGGGAATAGAGAAAAAGGTTTTTACAATCACATTAGACAATGCTTCTAATAATGATTGTTCTGTGGACATGTTAAGAGACCAACTAAGGAGAAAAGGTGCTCTTATTTGTGATGGTTATTTTTTGCATCTGAGATGTTGTGCACACATTGTGAATTTGATTGTTCAAGAAGGATTGAAACATGCTGATAATGCTGCCATTTGACCATTTTGTGCTTCTGCCTTTTATTTTGGAGCAATTTTAGCTCCTGGAATGGGAATGAATGTTGTTTTTATGTTTTGGACCTTTTGGTGCATTTTATTTATTGGCTATTTGATCATTTTCAGCTTCTGTCTTTTATTTTGGAGCAATTTTAGCTCCTGGGATTGGGCTGAAGTAATTTATATCTTTTTGAGCTTCTGTGTTAAATTATGGAAAAATTTTAGCTCCTGGATTGGAGCTTATGTAATTTAGGAACTTTGAGCTTATCTGCCTTATTGGGTTGAAAATTGAGTTGTTGAATGATGAAATGAAATTAGGCATTGTAATAGTCTCGTAATAATCAGGTAGTTAAATAGGTAAATGTGTTGTGTGTGTTTTCTATCATTAGTGTATAAAGTTTGGAAGTAGGTATTTAAATAGGTAAACGGGTTGTGTAAATGGGTATCTGATTATGGAACTGTAAAACTAAACAGGTTAGCAGGTCGACCCGTGACTGACCCGCGATTTGGCGGGTTCTAGTCGACACGACCCGTTTATTAATCGTGTCGTGTTTGGGTCAAGGGTTCAGTACCTGTTTACCTCTCTGACCCGACACGAACACGACCCGCGAACACGATTTGCCAGGTCTATTAGCCACACATCCCCTACGTTTGATAAAGTGTAGTGCCTCCAAATAACTACAAATATAACTGTAGTTATGTTTAAGAAAAAGTGTGGCTATCTTCTATTTTTCTTGTAGTGATCCTACGTACCCTCGATAGTGGGTTCAAAGCTCATGTAGTTCTTAATTACAATTAACACTCAAGCAAACATGTTAGCATCAACAAAGAATTCCAGAAAATCACAACAAAAATCGGGAATAAAAGAGGTAGAGATTAAGTTACCACCAAAGGCGTATTCTTCATCGTTCTTCGCGTTTGAAGCTTGTAGATTGCTTCTACCCTCTTTCTGCTCCTTAGTTCCACCATGATTGGCTCTGGAATTGCTACTGAAATAACACTAGACAACACACCACGTGAAATCCAGTGAAGAAAAGCAAAGAGAATTGAATTGAGAAAAGAAAATTGTAGAGTTTTCCCAAGCAAAAAGCTTAATAGCCAACCTCCCAAAATTGTGTTTTGAGAGTTCTATTTATAGTGTTCAAGGCCTAAGGGGCCGTGGTTTTGATCCTAAGGTCAAGATTAAACCCCTAAATCCAATGGCTGAATATAGAGATTAAAAAAGAGGAAAAAAAGAAAATTTTGTTCGAAACTGGAACGGATGGCCGCCAAGACTAGGCGGTCATGTCGCGACGACCGCCGGTCTGTGGCGGTCATCTCTACATGGCCGCCGACTGGTGGCGGTCATGACATGACCGCCGACTCAGTCGGTTACTGTTCACGCTTTCTCCTAGTTTGACCGATTTTCCTAGTTTTGACTCCAATTCGATTCTTGCATACAAAGGAACGATTCCCAGACCAGAAAAAATCCTTTTTTTTTCAGGGAAACTCCATACTCTTTCCATGTAAACTCAATTACCTAACCTACACTGCAATTATTCCTCTTTTCTACAAAAATAGGCAAAATAATATACTAACTTAATTGGGCCTCTAATCCAACGAAAATCTGAGTTAAATAAGTCAGAAAATTTGTGGTAAGCCTGGGCCTAATTATATGGATAGTCCATTAATTTATTTATTGGGTTTTTGAGCCAAATTAAAGTCCAAAAATTAATATAAATTAACATTAGGCTCTAAAATACAATAATAATCCAATAAAATAAATAGATGGCTAAATTTTAGTGTTCACGGTAAGAATGGGACCAAGAAATTCAAATTTTCAGTGGGCAGTTTTTTCTTTGAGATAAATTTTTTTATGCCCATTAACTTTTTGAAAATTTCAAACCTTATCCCTCAGCTTTTTTTTTCAAAGATTCTGTCCCTGAACTTGTTTGGAATCACAAATTTCTATCCTTTTTACCTTCCCTAGCAAGTAATCCACTCAGTGGTCGACACGTGGCGCCACATGGACGGTGGGCTCCTTAACTGTCAGATTATTTTAATATTTTTTGTTTCTAATATTATTTCATCTTTTTAACTTCATATTTTTTCTCTAATACATTTGAAAATTTTAAAAATATTTAAAAAAATTTAAAAAATATTTAAAAATGTGTATAACTTGAAAAATTAGTATTTAACTACCTAAACTAACTTAAATAATTTTTTAAGAGATATGACAGATCTCTTTTTGGAAATAATTTTTTTTAGAAAACAAATATTGTTTTTTGGGATGTTATTATACCTAAAAAAAGATTGAAGTAAGAATTTTACATTATTTCCTGAAAACGAAATAACATCATGCCTATACACTACGTATAAAATTACTTCACACCATCAGCGTATCAAATTCAAAGGCAAAAAGAAATTTCTTAAGATCACTAAAAAAATGAAAACAACTACTTACTAATATCTTCCTAAAAAAAACTACTTGCTAAAATCCTTGGCCCCAAACAATTAGATTCAACGGTCACTCATCTGATTGAGAGTAGAATTAAAACCAGAAAAACACAACCATGGGACACTGTCTGTTGTGAGTGGAGAGCAGTCCACGTCAGCTGCACAATTGGACAATGAACCTGTAGATGTACAACCTAGGAGAAGCGGGAGAGAAAGACAAATTTCTAAGAGGCTGAAGGAGTTTGTGCTTAGTACTATGACGTAGGCATCTTCAGTGAGTTGTCCAATGTAAGGCCAAAAGGGTTTAGCGTGAGGGGTAAGTTTGGACTGGATCTGTTCTGATTGTTCTCACCTCCCTTCTTCTGCTCTTCTCACCTTATTCTAGTTTCTGCTTATTTTCCAATTAGTCTTGTACTGAGGATTGCAACACTCCCATAAGTGTTTGCTTGAAATCAAAGAAAAAAACACTTTCCCCTGTTATCTATTTGTTCTTTTAATGCACCCATTACATTGGTGCTTTCATTGATCCTCTTCACAGATGGTTGAGGGAACCAGATTTAAAATTCTTGAAGAGTCAGTTAAACAGACTCAAGACTCCAACCTCCAGCTCCATAAAGATGTGGACCATATCAACACCACTTTGAAGCAGATTCTGGGTCAGCTCACAACCCTTAACACTTCGTGACCCACTGCCTCTACTGATGGTGTCGCCACTCGATCGGGCGCCGTCATCCTGGTAGATCCTGGGTCTGGTCCTTTTGGACGCCATAAACCAGCACCAGTGGAACTGCCACGTTTTGGAGGTAACAACCCAGAACGTTGGGTCTTTCACGCCAATCGGTATTTTGATTTCTATCACATAAAGGATGAGGAACGATTAACTGTAGCCTCCTTTTATTTCGATGATGATACTGCTGAATGGTTTGCTTGGATGCATAACAACAAACAGTTGGCGGGTTGGGAACCTTTTTCGGAAGCCAACATCAAGCGTTTTCGTTCTAAAGAGTTAGAATCTTATGAAGGGCATTGACCAAACTCGTCCAAACCACCACCGTCAGTGACTATCAAAGTAAGTGTGAGGCTCTCACAAACAAGACTATGTACCTTCCTCCACTCTTTTTGGTACGTTGTTTTGTTTCTGGTTTGCGTGCAGACATTAAAAATACAATCTTGGTCACTGAGCCAACTGACCTCCAAGAAGCCATACGCCTTGCTTATGTTCATGAACAACGCTTGGCCATGGCTAGTGGAGCTATTGTGCCAACGTTGGGCACTTCTCCACCCCTGCTACCCACCCCTAAATCCCTAACCACTGGGCCGCAACATACACCACCACGTCCAACCCAAACACCAAAACCACATCGTTTACCCTTTTGTAAATTAAGCCCAGCAGAAATAGACCAAAAGCGAGCCCAAGGTCTCTGTTATCATTGTGTTGAAAAATATACCTAGGACCATAAGTGTAAATTCCTTCCCTAATTACTCTTCATCGAGGATGATGGTGAATCCTCTAACCCCCCCTGCCACCCCCTTACTTCTTGATTACCAACCACCCACACCACCGACACCTACTACACCTACAAACCCACCTATTGCCAACACTGATCCGCCACCCACTATAGACATATCCTATAACGCTCTCGCTGGTGGGTGTGCCACAGCCACATTACGATTCACCAGTCTTATCCACGGCGCTTCGGTGCAAGTGCTTCTCGATGGTGGTAGTATGCACAATTTTGTGCAATCTCGCACATCGAAATATTTGGGGCTAGCTGTGGAGACCACACCAAGCTTTTATGTTATGGTTGGTAATGGAGAACGCTTGCCATGCTCGGGTATTGTCCGACAACTACCACTCTCAATTCAAGGCTCTAC
This sequence comes from Turnera subulata, assembly GCA_028386065.3. Classification (NCBI taxonomy): domain Eukaryota; kingdom Viridiplantae; phylum Streptophyta; class Magnoliopsida; order Malpighiales; family Passifloraceae; genus Turnera; species Turnera subulata. The sequence continues at coordinate 22,206 of JAKUCV010005324.1, forward strand.
CATTATTGCAGATTTTTATGTCTTGCCTATTCAAGGCTGGGACATTGTCCTTGGGTTATCGTGGTTGGCCACGTTGGGTCCATTTCTCACAGATTACTCCTCTTCTACTTTTCAATTTATGCATCAGGGCAATATGATCAAATGGAAAGGAGGGGACTCCTCACTTCAACAAGTTCAATTTCACAGTTTTCGCAGGCTCTATGCAACCGATTCGGTCACAGCTTGCTACCGCCTTGACAAGGTTTCCACAGAGGCCTCTGAGCCTCGTTACCCACCTGATTTCCAGAGTGTCCTGTCTGAATATGAAGATGTTTTTCAGAAGCCACATGGACTGCCCCTTACCCGTCCACAGGGCCACTGCATACCCCTACATCCTCAAGCAAAGCCAGTCAATGTTCGCCCATATCGTTACCCCCATTTCCAGAAATAGGAAATGGAAAGACTTGTAGGGGAGATGCTAGCAGATGGGGTCATCAAACCAAGCAACAGACCTTTTTCTTCTCCTGTGCTGCTTGTGAGAAAGAACGATGGAACATGGTAGTTTTGCATGGATTACTGAGCACTCAATGCCATTACAGTGCCAGATCGTTTTCCTATTCCAACTATTGATGAGCTTTTTGATGAATTACATGGGGCAATGGTCTTCTCAAAGCTTGATTTACTCTCTGGATACCATCAGATTCGAGTCAGTATTGCCGACATTCCTAAAACTGCTTTCCGGACTCATGAAGGCCATTACGAGTTCTTAGTAATGCCATTTGGGCTCTCCAACGCACCATCCACTTTCCAAGCGGTAATGTACGCAATCTTTAAGCCCTTTCTGCAAAAATTCATTTTAGTGTTTCTGGATGACATTCTTGTGTATAGCTCAGATTCGCAAACCCATTTAGAGCACCTTCGGATTGTTCTTCAAATTTTGCAGGATAATGCATTTGTAGCGAAGCGATCAAAATGTTTAATTGGGCAGACTTCTATTGATTATTTGGGACATGTGATTTCTTCTAAAGGCATTGCAGTAGATCCGGACAAGATTCAAGCAATTTAATCTTGGGAAGTACCTAAAACAGTCAAGGAGGTTCGTAGCTTTTTGGGTTTAGCGGGGTACTATCGACACTTCAATCAACACTTCGCTCGGATTGCTGGTCCTTTAACCGATCTGCTCAAAAAAGATAATTTTTGTTGGAGTGAAGTAGCCACCCGAGCCTTTTCTTATCTAAAAAAGGTTCTAGCTGAAGCACCCGTACTCAGATTACCGGACTTTTCGAAACCTTTTGTGGTGGAGACCGATACCTCTGGAGTTGGTATAGGAGCTGTACTTTCTCAAGACAAGCACCCCATTGCCTATTTCAGTCAAAAGCTTTGTCCTTGCATGCAAAAGACCTCTGCCTATCATCGAGAGATGTATGCCATAACAGCAGTGGCCAAGTGGCGCCAATACTTGTTGGGGCGCAAATTCACCATGCTCACCGACCAACATTCTCTGAAGAATTTAACTAATCAGGTGATTTAAATGCCGGAACAAAAAAAATGGGTAAGAAAAGTTTTGGGCTATGATTTCGAAATTATTTATCGCCCTGGCACTCAAAATATTGCTACAGATACTCTGTCCGCCTTCCTACTTCCACATGCTTTGCCATTACCGAATTGACCACTTCACTTGTGGATAGATTGTGCGAAGCCAATTCTACTCACCCCGAGTTACTGGAACTCCAATAGAAATTGCAAAGTTCGCTTTCACCTCTTGCTGGCTATACCTTCACCGATGGCTTACTAGTATTTCGTGGCAGACTAGTAGTCCCTTCGAACTCGCCTATTCGAGACTTACTAATTCAAGAGTTTCATGACACCAAGATTGGAGGCCATTCCGGCATCACCCGCACCCTCCATCGTCTCTCTTCTAATTTTTACTGGCAGAATATGAAAAGGGATGTTCATCGCTTTGTAAAGGCTTCCCCAATATATCAACAAATGAAAGATGTTAGTCTACTTCCAGGGGGCTTGCTGCAGCCTCTCCCCATTCCAAATGTTGTGTTTGAGGCTATTTCTATGGACTTCATCACTGGGCTCCCGCTTTCTCAAGGGAAGGCAGCTATCATGGTAATTACTGATTGCCTCTCTAAATACGGGCATTTTATTTCTCTGCCTGCACAATTTACAAGCCTCGATGTTGCTCGGGTGTGTTAGAATAGGTGCCCTACGCTAGAGGGGGGGTGAATATCATTTATGGACAAAATCAAAAACTTGCAGGAAATAATTGTGGAATTGAAAGAATAAAGGACACACCGAATTTTATACTGGTTTACAGACACAACTTGTGTGGCTAATCCAGTCCTCCGAGAGACTCTCTCGAAGATTTCACTATCTACGTTAAGCTTTCGGGTGCTTAACAAACCGTTTACAACCTGAGAGTTCAAGTCACATGAACCTCAACACTCCTGCTTGAAGATACCTCACTTCAAGACTTCTCACACAGAAAGAAAACCCTCTTCCTATGAATCACAACAAGGGAACAAACCTCCCTTCAAGTGTATAACAACACTCACAACACTCAAAACAGAAACTCTCTCAAAGAGTGGATATTGAGTAACAAGATAAGCACTATAAGGCAACTCTCTCAAATCTCAAGGATATTAGCTCATAAAAACTTGAATGAATGTGTATCAACGAATGATAAATGTATGGAGAGTTGATTGTTAATAAACAGAGGAGTAAATGCTCTATTTATATGTCTAAAAACTTATATGACCGTTGGGGAATCATTCCAAAACACCTTTAGACAAAACAACATAGAAAGATGCAAAAGGTTTCAGCTTAAAACGGCACCACATCGATGTTTAGCACTAGAACATCGATGTTTGGCCAGTAAATATGAATTATTGGGCCAACGGTCACTAAAACATCGATGTTCTAAACTTAAACATCGATGTTTTGGTCCAACAGTCACTAAAACATCGATGTTTTAAACTTGAACATCGATGTTTTAGAGCACTGCCAAAACAATTTAAAATAATGAACAGTAGAACATCGATGTTTAAACTTTGAACATCGATGTTTGAAAAGTGAACATTGATGTTTGAACAGTGTTTCTGCAAAACATCTTAAAATGCAATCGGTCAGGAGAACATCGATGTTTGGAATGCCAACATCGATGTTTTGAGCTACTGCCGCTTTTGATAAACCTTTTAGAAGGCAGGAACATCGATGTTTAGAAACACAACATCGATGTTTAGTGCTCAAAATCCATTTTTATGATTTATAAAAAAAATGCTATGCATGAGAAAAAAATGATTATGTTTGAGCTAACATCTTAGAAGAGTTTGAGTGTTAACCTTTTACAATTAGGTTCCTAAATCTTCTTGTGCTTCAATTCTTGTGCTCTTCTTCATTTTACATTTCTTCTCTTTGAGTCATTTCTTTTTGCTTCAAGAGTAATTTCTTTTTGCCTCGGGTTTGTCGTCATTTTGAATCAATGTCCGGTTTGTCAATATCAAAACCTGTATGTGACAAGGAGGCATTAGCAAAACACTATTTCTAACAGGGTGTTCCTCACTGAAGTCATTCGTCTCCATGGCGTATCCATATCTATTGTCATTGATCGGGACCCACGGTTTCTCACTGAATTTGGGCGTGAACTAAACCGCCTACATGGAACTGCCCTCACACCTGACACTGCCTACCATCCACAAACAGACGGCCAAACGGAGGCATTAATCAAGTTCTTAGAAATGTATCTCTGGTGTTTTATTACTGATACTCCTTCTGCTTGGGCGGGTATGTTGCCTTGGGCTGAATACTGGTATAACACAGCATATCAAACTAGAGCGAAGGTGTCTCCCTTTGAGATTTTGTATGGTCGCACTCCACCAACAGTTCTACACTATGTTAAAGGCAGTACAAGTAATGAACTTGTAGCAGCTCAACTTCTGCAACATGATGAAGCCCTTTCTTCTCTCAAATGCAATTTTCAGCGTGCCCAAGATCAAATGAAAGCCTATGCAGAACAGCACCGGCGAGATGTGGAGTTCCGAGAGGGTGATTGGGTCTATGTCAAACTTCAGCCTTATCGCCAGAATTCGGTCAGGCTGCATCGTCACAGTAAACTAGGAAGACATTTTTTTGGACCTTTAAGGTGCTGCAACGAGTTGGTGCAGTGGCATACAAATTGGATTTGCCCAGACTCTACCAAAATCCACCCTATACTACATGTTTCCCTACTGCGCAAGTGTTATGGTGTTCCTACACATCAGATCACACCATTACTTCTGGTGGATGCTTCCAATACTTTAAAACTACAACCCAAGGCATTCCTCAAGCAACGCTTCCTTCAAAAAGGTGCTCACCAAATTGACCAATGACTGGTGCATTGGGATGGTCTTTCAGCTGCGAAGTCCACCTGGGAAGATAAAGATGTCCTTACAGCGAGTTTTCCAACTTTGAACCTTGAGGACAAGGTTCTTTTCCGGGATGCGAGTATTGTTGTGAGTGGAGAGCAGTCCACGTCAGCTGCACAGTTGGACAACAAACCTGCAGCAGCACAATTGGACAATGAACCTGCAGATGTACAACTTAGGAGAAGCGGGAGAGAAAGACAAATTTCTTAGAGACTGAAGGAGTTTGTGCTTAGTACTATGACGTAGGCATCTTCAGTGAGCTATCCAATATAAGGCCAAAAGGGTTTAGCGGCAGGGGTAAGTTTGGACTAAATCTATTCTGATTGTTCCCATCTCCCTTCTTCTGCTCTTCTCACCTTATTCTAGTTTCTGCTTATTTTCTAATTAGTCTTGTATTGAGGATTGCAACACTCCCATAAGTGTTTGCTTGAAATCAAAGAAAAAAACACTTTCCCCTATTATCTATTTGTTCTTTTAATGCACCCATTACACTGTCCATGGTTCCGGGCTCTAGATCCATGAGGACGGCGAGCGGTGAAAACCAGGTGCATCACGTGGGAAAAAAGCCACAACGTCGAAGAGCTTGGCCAGGAGCTTGCCGTTGTTGATGTCCCCTTCAGCGACAAACATGCCGTGGCTGCTGGCGAGGAGGGAGCGGCGGGGTGCCGACGAAGCCGGCACGTCGGTGACGAGGACGGACTGTTAAGTATGGAACTAGGGATTTAGAGGAGAAGAGAAGAAATTTAGAGAGAAAGTTACAGAGAAGAGAATGAAGAGTAAAGAGAAGGAGTCAGTTTCTGTATTTTTCATTAACTAATCCATAACTACTCTCCTCAATGATTATTATATCTCTTAGCCACATGAGTGATCCAATACAAGCAAAACACGTGTTCTGACTGTTACAAGACTAAACAAAACCAGCAGCCCTGTATGACATGTAGTGCATAACCGTGTGAACTGTCATTCATCTTAGTACATAACAACTACTCTCCCCATAAAGAATCCTCGTCACGAGGATCAAATACAAACGGGGAATCAACTGAAACTGAAATACAAATGAAATGTTTGAATATTGAAATATTTGAACACCAAGAACTCTAAGTCCTCATCTGTAGCTTGCACTCAATTCAAGTAGTTTTGAAATCTAGAAATTGAGAACATATGAAGGTAAAGTCTTCCCAGGTGGCATCTTCTGGCTCAGGATTTGTCCACTGCACCAGAACCTGAGTGACTAGAAGGTTATTCCTGGGAATACATCTTCGGTCCAAGATAGCCATTGGTTCCATCAAGAATTGGCCATCTCCGTGCAGTAGAGGTAATTTGCTGCTGACATTCACACCCCTTTTTGGACTTTGCTTGAGCAAGGATACATGGAAAATAGGATGTATTTGGGCTCCTTCAGGTAGAGCAAGTTTGTAAGCCAATGCTCCTATCTTCTCCAAGACTTGAAAAGGACCATAATATTTGGAACACAACTTCAGACTTCTGCGAATTGCTACTGAGGATTGCCTGTATGGTTGCAGCTTCAAATATACCCAATCACCTACTGCAAATTCTCTTTTTGTTCTATGCTTATCCGCATACATCTTCAATCTTGCACGAGCCCTCTCCATTTGCTCCTTCAAAAGCTGAAGTGCTTGAGCTCTATCCCTACTCCAATCTTTAATTGCAGCTACTGGTGTGGAGTTAAATGGACCAACAGAATGGTGTGGAGGTGGGAAACCATATAATGCTTGAAAGGGGGACATACCGATAGTAGTGTGATGGCAAGTATTATACCACCATTCCACCAAAGGCAGCCAAGAGTTCCACTGAGATGGTTTCTGTGAAATGAAACACCTCAAATATGTTTCTAGACAACGGTTCAGCCTCTCTGTTTGACCATCGGTTTGGGTATGATATGCAGAGCTCAAAAGTAGTTTCACATCCAACAACTTAAAAAGTTCCTGCCAAAACAAGCTGGTAAACACTTTATCTCTATCTGAAACCATGCTTTTAGGTAATCCATGTAGACGGCAAATTTCCTTCATAAAAATGGCTGCCACATCTTTAGCAGTAAATAAATGAGTTATAGGGAGGAAATGAGCATACTTACTCAACCTATCTACCACAAGCAGAATAGTGTCCTTGCCATCAGAATTTGGAAGTTTTTCAATAATATCAAGGCTGATGTCAGACCATACATTTGATGGAACAGGCAATGGTTGAAGCAGACCAGGATATGGCAGAGACTTGCTTCTCAAACAAATATCACACTCTTCCACTACTTTTTTTATCATCCCTTTCGTTCTCTTCCAATAGAACAGCTGCTTCAATCTTTGATAGGTAACCAACACTCCACTATGACCCCCCACAGCAGATGAATGAACACTACTGATAAACGTTGTTTCAACTGCAGGTCATTACCAATATACAATCGGTCCTTATAATGTAACATACCCTGTTTCAGTGTGAAATGTGGGTAAGTAGAGATAGAGGTAGAAGTGGGTGATAAAGAGAATGCCTCAAGTATCTTTATGGCTTCATCATTAGAGCTGTAACTAGCAATGACTTCATTGTATCATTCAGGAATGACCATTGAAATGGCCATAAACTCCACTTTTGTGGGCTGGTCTAAGGATGGGCATCTGGAAAGCGCGTCTGGAACTACATTTTCCTTGCCTTTTCTATAAAGAATCTTATAAGACAACCCTAGCAGCTTAGTCAACCCTTTCTTTTGTACGATGGTGTGTATCCTTTGCTCTAATAAGAATTTCAGACTTTTATGGTCTGTTTTAATGATGAATTCTTTGCATTCCAGGGAATGCCTCCATTGCTCTACAGACTTTAAGATTGCTAAGTATTCCTTCTCGTATATAGAGAGACTAGCAGCTTTAGGACCCAAGGCCTTACTTAAGTAAGCCAATGGACGACCCTCCTGCATTAAAACCGCACCAAAACAATGGTCACAAGAGTCAGTCTCCAAAACAAATGCTTTAGAAAAATCAGGAAGAGCCAACACAGGAGCAGTAGTTAGGGCGAATTTCAAAGCTTCAAAAGCCTTGTCTGCGTCCGGGCCCCAATTGAATGCATCCTTCTTTGTAAAATCAATAAGTGGTTTACTGATTATGCCATAATGCTGCACAAATTTCCTGTAATACCCTATAAGACCCAGAAATGACCTGAGTTCCTTGAGAGTTATAGGTTTAGGCCAGTGAAGAATAGCTTCAGTTTTCTTTGGATCAGTAGACACTCCTTCTTTAGAGATAATGTGACCCAAATATTCCACACTTGACTGAGAAAAGAGCATTTAGACCGTTTAGCAAAAAACTGTTGGTTTCTAAGCTTTTGAAAGACCAATCGTAAATGAGTTTGGTGGGTTTCAAGGTCAGGACTGTAGATTAGGATATCGTCAAAGAAAACCAAGACGAATTTTCTAAGAAAAGGGGCAAAGATATGGTTCATTAAGGCTTGGAAAGTAGCTGGTGCATTTGTGAGTCCGAAAGGCATAACTCAGAACTCATAATGCCCATGGTGAGTTCGAAAGGCAGTTTTAGGGATGTCTGTGGGGTTCATTCGAATTTGGTGGTAACCAGATCGAAGGTCAAGCTTAGAAAAGTACTGAGCTCCCCCTAGTTCATCAAGTAAACCATCAACCATAGGGATAGGAAATTTATTTTTAATGGTCTTGTCATTAAGTTGCCTATAATCAATACACATCCGCCAAGTCCCATCTTTTTTCTTAACTAAAAGGACAGGAGAAGCAAATGGACTTTGGCTGGGTTGTTTGATAGTCGAGGCTAACATCTCAGTAACTTGTCGTTCAATTTCTTCTTTTTGGTCATGGGTACGACGATAAGGACGCAAGTTTATTGGTTCAGTGTTTGGTTATAAGGTGATTGTGTGATCATAGGTTCTATGGGGAGGCAAAGAAGTAGGTTTAGAGAAAAGGTCAGAAAACTCGGTCAATAAGTGTGAAGTACAAGGTGGATAAGGGTCAGAGATAGTGTCACCTTCTATTGAAGCCAACTGAACCAAAGCAAATTCCAGGTCACTATCATCAACTCGAAAACACTTATGGAGTGCTTCCACCGAAATCATTTGCAGCTCCTTAGTAGTGTCCATTTTTCCTGTCAATTCTACAAGCTGTCCATCCTTCATTAAAGAAAGCTTTGACTGACGCCAATCGAAAGAAACCGGACTAAAAGGCAGCATCCAATTCACCCCCAAAACCATGTCACAACTGGTAAGATTAAGAATTCTCAATTCTCCGTTAAACTGAACACCTTGCATCTGCCAAGTAAAATTCTTACAAGATTGAGTACTAAACTTTCATTGCCCATTAGCCACCATCACAGATAATGGTTGAGCTTGCTGCAAAGGAATGCCTAGCTACCGGGCCACAGAACTACTCAAATAGCTTAGGGTGCTCCCACTGTCAGCCATGACCAACAATTTCCTGCCATTAAATTCTCCGTTAATCTACAACACCCCAGCTCCATTAGACAAGGTATGGAGGAGAGAGACCTCCTCTTGAGCTTCAACATCAGATTCTAATACTTCCACAACCACAATACCAAGGTCTACAACATCAAGTGTATCAACAGGTTCAATACAATGCAAGAGTTTGAGCTTACATTGATAACCCGGTGAATACTTATCACCGCAACAGAAACAGACCAGCTCTTCTTCTTTGTTCAATGAGAGTTTTCCTAGCTTGATCAGGGGGTTTAAAGACCAATACTCGACTAGAACTTGCCACCGCAAGACTACCAATCTGAGGACTAGTAACAGTATATGGCAAAGTTCGAACTGGAGGAGGCTTCAATTCACGCTGCATTGTTTGTAATGAAAGTTCCTGCATCTTGGCTTGCTTAAAAGCATCAGCTAGAGTTGTGGGTGCCAAAATCTTCACCCAAGGCCTAAGATCATCTTTTAATCCAGTTAGGAGAAAAGATAGATATTCTTGCTCAATAAAAGAGGCCCCCATGTCTAACAACAAAGAACGCAGAGCCTCAAATTTCTCTTGATACGCAATCACTGTTCCTTACTGCCGGTGGATTTTGAACTCTTCCATCACATCCAAATACTCGGTAACCCCAAATCGATTGCAGAGCTCTTTAGAAAACTCACTCCAAGTTACCAACGGTTTATCAGCCAAGAGACCATGAGAGCATAGATCAGTTTTATCATCAAGATACATGGTAGCAATTTCTAACTTGCGATGCTCAGGAATTTTATACAAGTCAAAGTACTTAGTACACCGCCTAAGCCAACCCCTTGGATTCTCTCCAGAAAATGGCATTATGTGCAACTTAGGCAGTTTAGGGTGAAAACCATCCGTAGGTGTAACACAAGCATCAGTACTCTTAGAAACAACCAAGTTATCCATAGCGTTAACCGAAGCAAGGAGATGATCAACAACAGGTTCATCAGATTTCTTAGTAGGAGCAACAATAAAAGAAGTAGTGTTACCAGAATCGGAGGAGAGTTTACTCCCTTCTGGTGAAGGTAAGAGACCAGGCCCTTCCAAATCAACAACCGCCGGACGGGGCTTCGTCGGAGTTGAATCCTTAGGCGCCAAGGTCGCGAACAGATCGCGAAGGCTTTCGAGCTGCTTAACCATCAAGAGCTCGATGCAAGGAGCTCTTCCTGTTTGGAAGAAAGGAGAGCTTGCTTCGCTAGAAAATCTTCACGGCCACGCTCTGCCTCCATCGCAGCCGACTGTAATGCCGAGAGTGAAGTGCCAAGGTTACGGACTTGATCTTCCATGATCTTCCACCGATTATTGTTCACCATGGCCGTAGATCGGTGCTCCGCTATCAATGTTAAGTGTGAAACTAGGGATTTAGAGGAGAAGAGACGAAATTTAGAGAGGAAGTTACAGAGAAGAGAATGAAGAGTAGAGAGAATGAGTCAGTTTCTGTATTTTCATTAACTGATCCATAACTACTCTGCTCAACGATTATTATATCTCTTAGCCACATGACTAATCCAATACAAGCAAGACACGTGTTCAGACTGTTACAAGACTAAATAAAACCAACAGCCCTGTATGACATGTAGTGCATAGCCGTGTGAACTGTCATTCATCTTAGTACATAACACGGACATGCTGTTGTTGTGGTGGATCTGGGAGGAGGCGCTGACCTGCTTCTCCCACTGGAACGCCTGGCCCTTCATGTGCTTGGCCATTAGGTCACTAGAGGAAGGCGCATGATGGTGGTAGGTTGATAATGGATCTTTGTGGGAAGGCGCATGAGTGGTTGCCTGGTTAGTGGTGGTGGCGGTGGAGGAGATGGTGGTGGTGGTCGTAGGAGTTAGTTTTTTTTTTAGAAAAAATTTGGTTTGAAGATATTTTGAGAATATTAAGGAGATGATTAAGTAGAAAAGGAGGTTTATATAATCATTTCTTTTAGCAAAACTCTAATCATTTTTTTATTGCTTTTCTCTTCCAGAAAAAAATATAAATAATGAGTCAGAATTTCCTTTTTAATAATGATTTCGAATTAATTATCAGAATTAAAATTTTATTTGTTTTCCAATTATAAATAACTAATTTCCTTTTCAAAAAATTGAAATGATTTCCAATTGATAGGCGTGAAAAATTCATTTTTAATTATAACTGATAATTAATTTCCTTTTATAAATTTGTAATGATATTGCATTAATTAGTAGGCGTTGAAAATCCATTTCTTCTATAATTATAGCCAATAATTAATTTCCTTCCTCACTTGGTAATGATTGCGAATTAATCAGTTAAAAAATAATTTTTCCTAATTACAAATAATAAGTAATTTCCTTTTAAAAATTTTTAATAATTTCAAATCCGTCAGCGTTGAAATTTCATTTTTTTCTAACTACAAATAATAAATAATTTCCTTTTCTAAACTTGTAATTATTTCAAACCAATTCAAAATTCTATTTGTTTTCCAATTATAAATAATTTCCTTTTTTAAACTTGTAATAATTTTAAATCATTCCTATTTGTTTATAATAATTAATTTCCTTTTTAAAAGTTTTAATTATTCGAAATTAATTAGCCTTGAATTTTTTTCTAATTATAGATAATAATTAATTTTCTTTCTCAAATTAGTAACGATTTCGAATTAATTTAAAAAATATTTATTTTCCGATTAAAAATAATAAATAATTTCCTTTTTTAAACTTGTAGTTATTTCAAATCAATCAACTTGAAATTCTATTTATTTTCCAATTATAAATAATAAATAATTTTATTTTTCAAATTTGTAATAATTTCAAATCATTCCTAATAGTTTTTAATAATTAATTTCCTTTTTAAGATGGATAAGATTAAAATATTCCAGCCGCACGGGGCCTACTATCCACGTGGCGACACGTGTCACCCGATGAGACCATTACCGGCTACCAGAGGGAAATTTGAGATTGGAAACAAGTTAAGGGACAGCATCTTTGAAAAAAAAAATTCAGGGACAACATTTGAGATTTTTCAAAAAATAAGGGACATAAAAAAGATTTATCTCTTTTTTCTTTTGGTTCGTAGATTTGGACATAATAAGATGCCACAATACTATCTTATATTACATCTTCAATAATTCAATGGCACATGTACCCCAAACTTTCTCTTCTCATTCGGTGAGCCGTTGAAAACCCATATCTACCTAGCAATGTCTGTCAGATATCAATCTTTTTCAGCTTTTCAAATCATCTGTCCCTACCATTTTTAATTAGTCATTGAGCAACCCTGTTTCCAGTTTCGTTGTTGGCCACTTGCCATTGACTTTTATTGTAGGGTTCACCGTTTTCTAGCTTCATTAGTCTAAATCATGAGGTCTTAAGTCCTAATCACCCTGAATCCTACTTTTTGAGGTCTCATATCTAATTAGTTATCACTAACTCCCTACCAACATCTTTTATATCTGCAGCAACCCTACTGCCTGCCTACAGTTGTAGTACTACGTAGTAAATATTGCAGTACTACCTTAACATATATTATAATATTACCTTTGTTCTTCTTTTTTTCTTATTTTAGTCATTAAAAAATGATATTTATTAATTGTGAAAAATTATTTTCTTTTATAATGAGTTATCATGTGTCCTTTGAACACAAGATAGAAAAAATCTTAAAACATAACTTACTTCATTAACCCCAAATAAAATATCCTTATTATTTTAGTTGATATTGGCCGTCACAATTAGGGATTGAATTTATATGAGACATCCCCTTATATGCAATCCCCAATTTGATTAAAACATATCCAAGTTCCACAGTACAATACCATAAATCAAAGGAAATCTGCGAAAATTACATAGGACTGAAATCGCTGAAGCAAAGTAAAGGAAACAAATTAACTGTAAATTTGCAGGTACATGCATGGGTTGAGTAACTTGACAAGAATAGCATAAAAAATGGTTCACTTATCCCAGCTAGTCCTTTTGTTTTCCCCTTTTTACTCCTTTTTCACACAACTAATAACGTCTATTAATTCATGGGTTCATTTCTTAATTATATTTTTTGTCAATAAAAATAACAATCGTTTTGGTATCCGTTTTCATTTCTTTACCATAAGCTTGCAACAAAATAGTAGCGAGTTCCATGTTTCGTTTTTGATCGAGGGTTTCTTGTTTCCTTCATTGTTTTTTTTTTTGGCCAAATTTCATTTAACACACTTTAACTTTAGTGAAGTATCGATTTTGCCATCTAATTATTTGTTTGAACATTTTAATAATTTAGTTTATCACCTTCTCACAATTAAACCATTCTATCTTTAACAAAAAAAAAAATGCCGTTATACCTCCCTTAGAAAACTATGTTTTGTAGATGTAGGTTTAAATCCTTTTTTTATATTTTTTTTTACTTTAAAAACTTCTAAAATTAGATGACAATCGTTCCAAATTTATTTGACAGTAATTAGTAACAGTAGCAATTGAACACGCCTCACGCGCGGAGAAAAAATCACACAAAATAGAACATGTCTTTTCAAGAACTCGGGAGTCGGTGATGGAACAGTGAAAGAGATCTCCGAAGTGGCAATGGGAGGATGATAAGAAAAGGTGAGGGGATGGCGAAAGGAGGCAGTCAGGTCAATGACGTTGCTAAGACACGATCGATCTACTTCTCTAAGTGGTCGCATGAGTATGTGCAGCGGGCGGTCGACAACTGCACGGCTACTACGGTTTACGTTGAAGGTATCCCTTCTCAATGGGGTTCTTTCGACATGTATAAGGAGATGGTCAAGTTCGGCACTGTCATTGATATCTTTATACCCGGAAGACTCAAGTGGAACGGGGTGCGGTATGGTTTTGTTAGGTTCGTAAACGTGAGTAAGATTGAGGAGGTCATAGCAAAGATTAATACCAGGAGTGGTGGCGGAGGAGTTCTGAGGCCTAACGTGGCAAGAGATAGGTATAGGAAGACGAAGGAAGTGGTGAAGGATCGTCATGTTCCTGGGTTTTCACGGGGAGGCGGAGCGGCGAGGGATGGCTGAACCTTTAAACAGGTTGTAGATTTAAATCAAGATGCTTCTTCTTCATCTCAGAAAGGGTTTGAGGCAGATTATAATGATGCCTCGATTGTCTTCAATCCCAGGCAGAAAGGATTGGACCAGTTGAATTCTTGTGCTTTTGGAGTTTTTAGCGATGAAATTGATTCTGGTGCTTTCTGCTCGATTTTATCGAAGTTACTGGGACGACCAGTAAAGGTTAAGTTGCTAGGTGGAAATTGTGTTTTGGTGGATTTTGGCAGTCAAGTGGAGAAGAAACGTTCTGTGAAGTCAATGGAGGAGTGGAATGATGGAAGGTTGACATTGTTTAAGGAGTGGGGGGATGGTGACTGTGCAACGAATAGAATGTGCACCTTGAACATCTATGGTGTCCCTCCCCAAGCCTGGTGTGAGGAATTTTTTAGTCTTGTGGCGATTAGATTTGGGAGGTTTGTGAAGCTCATTAATAGGATGGACAGTTCTGATAATTTAGAGATTGCTAGAATTCAGGTGGTGACATCTATAAGAATTCAATCTCTCGTTGTTTTAAGCCCGAATTGGCAGAAAGCCGTATGAAGTGTAGGTGCAGGAGGAACAACCTTGTTTTCATAAGATATCATCGGGTCATGAAGATGATGTCTCTGACGAGGAGTCTGTAAGCATGGTTCCATGTTCCCAATCGGAGTTTGTGGTGCACCATCAACAGGGAAATCGGTGTCCGGTGTCGAATGTTGCTTCTATTTCACAGGATCCCTTTGGGAACATGGATACTATAAAAAATATGGAGAAAGGAAAAGCAAAAGTGGTGGCGCGTGATCAAAACAAACAGAAGGATTGCGGTGAGATGAAATCTAAGGGCTAAAGTTCCTATACAGCCGGTTTGGGGAACTCATGCAGCGACTCTTCGTCAATCGAAATCCCATTCAAATTTGCAGGATCCAGGTTTATTTTTAAATGAAGGCAGGCAAGACCCGTTTAAGTCGTGCCCTTTAAATTGGGTTGGGCCCTTCAGGCCTGAGGCATCTGCGAATCAGATATGCTCTTCGGATGGTGAGTCTGTCGGGTGCTCTGAAATGTGACGACCTAAAGAAAAATCAGTTGCCCAGTTCAGATTTTTTTGGGCTAATAGCCGTCTTGCTAACACTCCAAGAAATACGACACCGTTTGCTGAGGAGGAAGAGATTTTATCGAGTCGCCCTGCAAATAGGGAGAGCACTGTGGTGGAGGCTTTTGTTAATCGGGTGCTTCTCATTTTGGCGAAAACCAACGCTAAGAAACACCTGCGGATCAAGAAGAGAAAAAAGATAACTGCTTCGGGTTCGATTAAATCCCTAGCCTCTGGGGATAGTTCAACCCAGGACGGTGAATTCTTAGCTGGAAACCGGCGGGCCGCTACTGCTGTTAGTGCTATTGCTCTGGAGTCCGAGGAGGACGGTGAAGTGTCTAAAACTCTTGAGGTCGGGAGAGCTTTGGGGCTGGATGAAGGAGATTCGCCTGCGAATTTGGCGAAAGTGATGGATGACTTAATTGAAAAAGAAGGAGTGGAGTGGAACAAAGCCTAGAGTGGGGCTCAAGGTTAGCTTTCGTTGCTTCTCTACAACCGTGTGTTTCATTTTCCATAATGTTATGCATTATTTCTTGGAATGTGAGGGGACTCGGTTCTTCCCCAAAACACAGCATGGTTAGGGAGCTAGTGAGGAAGGGGTCTGCGAAACTATTATTCCTTTGTGAGACTAAGTGTTCAGGCTGGATGACCTCGGATTATGGTCGTGTTTGGGGGGATGGTAATTTCGATTTCGCCGATATTGGAGCTGTGGGAGCCTCGGGTGGTTTGTGTCTCTAGTGGGATACTTCCTATTTTAATTGCTGCAGGAATGAAAGGGGTGGGTGTTGGATTTCTTTTGAAGGGGTTGTCCCCAATGGCCACCGAATTGCTGTTTACGGGGTGTATGGACCGTCAGAGGTTGAGGAGAGGATTGCTCTTTGGGAGGAGGTGACTTTGTTTCTTCAAGATGTAACGGTTCTGTGTCTGCTCATCGGTGATTTCAATGAGATTCTTCATTCGAATGAGCAGTTCAGCGGCCGCATGAGTATGAGTGATACGAGCAAACCAACACCAAATGAAACTCAAGAAGGTGATGACGCCATTAGCTTTCCTCAAGGACCAGTCACAAGGGCTCGATTGAAGATGATAAAGAATCGCATGCTACATTATGCTCAAGCATGGGTCAATCGGGAATTACAAGAAGAAAAGTTGGACAAGTTTGGAGATGAATTTAAAGAGATTCCTAAGTTGCTTTGCTTGTGGCGTTTTTTCAATTCCTTGTGATTCTAATCCCTTTGTTGCCTATTCCTTAATTGAGTCTAGGAGGTGTAGAATAGAATTGCAAAAACCTTTGTTGTGTATCTATTTCTTTGTTGTCTAATTCGTGCAGAGATTAGGAGGTGAAGGAGACTTACACGGCGAGTTTGATTGAGATAGACGATCGGGACAATCAGATAGTTACGGAGGTGGAACTAGTGGATTCTAGGGCTGTTGCCGTATCAAGTTGAAGGGGGATGGGTTATTGCATTGGATTGGAGAAGACCTCTATTCTCTTGGGAGCTTGACGAGGTACAGTGCATTAATTCACTATTGGATGATTTTTGCTTTAAGGAGGAATCGTCGGATATGTGGACCAGGTCATGGAATAAGCATGGGGATTATACCTCTAAGGATGGTTATGTCAGTCTCATGGCGACCAATTCGGCAGCTTCTTATGTTTTAAATGTGTGGCTTGGCTTAGCCCATCCTAAGGTTGAGTGCTTTGTGTGGATGCTGCATCAACATGGCCTGGTAACAAAATCTTCCTTATTATTCAGAAATATTATCTCTATCGAGGAAACTATGTGTGTTTTCTGTAGGGATGAGGTGGAATTTTGGGATCATCTTTTCCTTCACTGTCACAAAGTTTGGTGTTTGTGGGCAAAGTTGTGTTTGTGGTGGGGTATTTCCTGGTGTATGCCAAGAAGTTTCGAAGACTTCTTTCTGCAATGGTCTGAATTAGCCGGGTTCCCTTTGGCTAGAGCATCTTGGATGACAATCATGTACGCAACCCTATGGAATATTTGGCTGTGCAGGAACAAACAGGTTTTTCAGAACATGGAGGCAAATTGGGAGCGTAATTTTGACATCATCCTGCTCCTCTTCGATCTCATGGATTAAAAACAAACACCCTTCTTTCCCTTTTAATTTATGTGTTGTACTTAACTGTGTCGATTGTATTAAAGCTTGGCGCGGCAAGGCTTGTAGAGTAGTGATACGGCAACACTATCAGAACAAAGCTAGATAGCACCTCCAAATCAATCAAAGTCTCCAAGATCAGCAACCAATTCAACCAAATTAGGGTTTCAGCCAATACCTCTATCACCTCAAAACAAAACAAAGTTGTTAAGCAACAATAGAGTAATAAAAGCTAGGAATCTTGAATACGCCACAAGCAAGTCAATCACTTG
>JAKUCV010005325.1:0-38511 GCA_028386065.3 Turnera subulata
TATCAGCTCGTTATCAACTCCTATATCAAGCAAATAATATGCACATATAAGTGGTATGCAATGTCATGCTACTATTGTATTTACGAAAATTAAATACGGTCTTGTCTCGATTACTTCCCCGGGTTATTCTATCGTCGTCTTAATTCACCATTTACTTCCCGGTGTCTAAATAATACTATTCTTATACCTATACTTACTTTCAGGTATTATTCCGGTACGTATCTACTTGATAATACCCTTTCCAATTTATTTCTACAAGTATGTACTTCCCAAAATATTTGTTAAAAGTAATTATTATTTACCATCTACATATTCCAAAATAAATATTTCCTCATATGGTATACCACATATTTTCCAAAATTATTAATTACTATCACTGTTATTATTATTATTATCCCTATGATTATCTTCTCAATTTAATTATTCTACTATTGTTTATCACGTTTATATTTTCCTAGAGCACTAATTATTCCCAAATCATATCTATGTTATTTCCAAAATATTACTTACCCTATTATATCCCTTCTTCTTATTATTATTTTTCCAATTATTTCCTTTTTCCAGAATTTTTTAAATCTATTCCAAAAATATATTATCTTTTATCTTTTTTTTTTCGGACTGGGCCAAGTCCAAGCCCATCCACTACACAGGGCCACACCTAGGCCCGCACAGAAGCCCAGGCGCAGGCCCAGTAACCCGGCCCAGGTCAACAGCCCAACCAAGGCCCAGTCAATGGCCTGGCTAGACGCGACCCGGTAGCCCTGAAACGGGTCGAACCCACCCGGATCCTTAGCCCACGGGTCTACAACTCACCTCGCAGGTGACGTGACGGCGCGGCGAGGCAGGACACGGGATGGCGCGCGGCGTCGAGCTCGGGCAGGCGACGGCTGGAGGCGCTCGTCTGTTGGACGCGGCTGCAGGCTGTCGTCGGCAAGGAAGGAGGCAGCGACACCGGATCCTAGCGAGGCGGCCGTCGGGTCCTCGGCTGCTGGCGGCGCGTCAGGAGAGGGGGTCGAGCTGCGGTGGTCGCGACGAATTGGCGACGACGAGGGGAGGTCAACGGTGGGGGTGGTGAAGCGAGATGTGGCTCGGCACCCCTTCCCGTGAACAGTAACGAGGATGGGAGGAAGGTGACGGGTTGGTGGGTTATTGCAAAACGGTGACGTTTTGCTTGTTGTGTGGGTGTGTGTGTGTTTTGTTTGTTTTTTTCTTTTTGCAGGTGATGAAGGTTTCTTGGATTTGCAGAGTTGCAGAGGATTACAGGTGAGGTTTGTTGGGTTTGCAGGGAAGTGAAGGGTGATGGTGAGTACGCAGAGGCAGAAGAAAGGAAAATAAAAGGATGCAGGTACTGTCTTATTCATTCAACTGGTGAGGCACGGGTGCATTGGCCATTCACATGCTCACAGTGAATGGCGGTTGCAGCCTCCTCACTGTGCAGCATGTGAGGCGGGTTCCGTCCGAACCAGAAAATATTGCTAGTACCCCATTGACTTAATTCCGGGCCCGATAATTCGGGGTTAATACTGACTTTTCTCGATATTCCTGGACCCGAAAAATTCCAACTTCGGTCCGAAAATTCCGCA
Organism: Turnera subulata; assembly: GCA_028386065.3. Lineage (NCBI taxonomy): Eukaryota > Viridiplantae > Streptophyta > Magnoliopsida > Malpighiales > Passifloraceae > Turnera > Turnera subulata. The sequence continues at coordinate 1,584 of JAKUCV010005325.1, forward strand.
GAAAAATCCCGAGCGTGGAACAGGGCTCGGTTTCGGATTCCGAAGCGTAAATTACCGTTAATTAATTATTCAAGATTAATTTTGATAGTAATTAACTGTAAAAATAAATTTACGGTGACGGTAAAAACATAAAAATTCCCGTGGCTGTTACATATTTCCTCTTCATCTTCGCGTCAAAATCTGTTACTGCGAGTGTCTCATTTTATTGTGATCTTCAATTTAATTGATCATCTATTTTAATCTTTCTAAATCCTTCAGTTCATGTCGCCCTTTCTTCTTCCCCTTTTGCTTCGATGACCTTACAAAGGAAAATCTAAAATCTTTTTATATATCATGCAACGCCCCGTTTCATCTTCTCTATATATAAAGCAGCTACACCATGGTAACCATCTCTTCAGTCTCAGTATGCTCAAAGAGATTTTTGTTGCTTTGGTAGTATTCAAACAAAATAATCATAAAATAACTCAACAATTATAACCAAGCTAGTAGTAAGCACATCATTTGTCAATCCCTAAACTCTTCATTTTCTGGTTAGCTTGATATCAATTATTATGTTGTTGATTAATCAATGATGGTAAACAGAATACTAAATCAATAGAAATAAATCAAGTGCAGTGAGCAGAAGTAGAATCATACTACACACTCGAAAATAACAAAGCACTCAAAGAGAAATTCTGAAAACTTGCCCTCAATTTCCAGTGTTTTCTTTCTTCTACCAAGAGAGTTAAAAGAGTTAAAATTTTTTTCGGAATAGCTTGTTATTTCATGTTCCTAACTTAATAATGTTAAAAAATGGAAATAAATAATAATGTGACAGCTGTGGGATTTGAACCCACGCCCTTCCGGACCAGAGCCTAAATCTGGCGCCTTAGACCACTCGGCCAAACTGTCTTTGTTTTTAATATTGGAAAATTATTTTAACATCTAAGTTATCAAAATACATAGAGAGCCAATGGAAATACAGGCCCACCTTTACCCTCCGTGTGGTATCATGGAATTGAAATCAATTTCTTAGTTTGGTATAATTCTACTTCATTAAAAATAGGAATTGAATTCTATTTTTTATTTTTGGAGCAATATTTTGGTAATATTTCAAATCCAAGCAAAACCTATGGGATTTGAAATTCAATTCCATTGGATAAGTATTGGTATGTCTAAATGACAAAAATGACCCTATACTCTTATTTTGGTTTTTTTAGTAAAAGGACAACTTAGGTAATTTTAACAATTCAATTGATAATTTGATTTATACCAAACATTGGAATTGAATTCAATTCCTCATTATTAGAAAGTATGGAAATTGATTTCATAATGAATTCTAATTCTAAATTTTTAATGATTTGATTTCAATTCCAATTCCAAATTGATACCAAACGGACTGTTAGATAATTTGGCACGTTAATTCAACAGATTAGCATATTTAAGTTAATTCAACGTAAGGAATTAAAATGGCTTAATAGGTCTCTCCCTCTTTTAATTTGGCAACCATTTTGATTTTGGCCCCTAATTATTAAAATTTTGATTTTCCCCCTCCAGTTTGGTTTTGACTGGTATTTTAAACCCGGTAAATGATTCGGTGTTGCCCCTTGTTGGGTATGCACAATTACATATCCCACGTGGTGCATTTCGACATGGACACGTGGCAATTTTTTATTTTAGAAAATAAAAAAATTATTTTCAATAGATATATTTTTTTTATTAGATTTTTAAAAGATTACAAAATATACTCCACACACCCTTGATAAGGGGTAGCATCTGTTAACTACTTAACTAGGATTAAAAACAAATATAATGAAGACTTCTCTTCCTCTCTTCCAAATTTTTTTCCCCAAATTAAACAATTTTCAAATCCCTAATTATTGGTTCCTCAATCTCCAACTTCAGTCCCCTCTTCTCTCCTCTCCTCTCCTCGTCATTAACATCAAGCTATATACAAATTTGTTTTTCGCCCAGGCTTTAATTGTTATTCATAACAATAAAAAATTGGCAACCAGCAACATATACAGAACAAATAATCAATCCTAGTATGTATCATATCCAACTCAAAACCTTATCTCAAAGTCAAACATCAAGTCAGTGTTCGATTTTATCTTTTGATATATAACGCATATCGTGGTGTTATAGGGGCCACTGGATGTAGAAACTAGTCTGCCATTGCCGTGGAATTTCTGAATCATGCATTAATTTGTATACGTGAGGGTCATGATTTTCTTGTGTTTCGTCTTTTTTGTACAATGTAAAGAAACGATGTTATAGCGATATCAAGTTGATAGACTCTGTAAGTAAGAAGATTTATAAGACCAGAATGGTTTCAGGTTGATGACGAGGAGAAGAGAAAGGATTGAGGTTGATGATGAACAGAGGAGAGGAGATTGAAGTTGGGGATTGAGGAACCAACAATTAGGGATTTGAAATTTGTTTAATTTGGGGAAGAAAGTTTGGAAAAGAGGAAGAAAAGTTACCCAGATGTGTTATAATCTTTGAAGGGTCTAATAAAAATTAATTTTATTAAAAATAATTTTTGATTTTTGAAAATAGATAAAAAATCTGCCATGTGTCCCTGTCGAAACGCACCACGTGGAGGTATGTAATTGTACATACCCAACAAGGGGCAGCACCGAAGTGCTCACCTTTAAACCCATCCCTGATATTTACCGGGTATACTGTTGACGTGCCAGTTTTAGATCATGTGTCAAGCTTTCATTTGTCTTTGAGCCAACCAAAAAACTAGCTTCCCACGGGACATATTCACCCACCCCACCAACATCTTCCTTATATCTTAAAAAGAGATCCAATTAAATAACATGTGTTCCAACTCTGGGGAGGCGATATCTGCGCTCCACTATTTTATAAACACACTCCACTTCTACTTTTTAAGTTTTACAAAGACAGAACTATCCTCATTAAATGTAATATTATGGTTGGACAGAATTACTATATCTCTATATTTATTACGCATTTTATGTTTGGGTCAAAGTCCATAAAAAGGTACAGCAAAATCCTAATTATTTCATTATTTGTTGGGAGTGAAAATTTTTTGGAATCATCTTCTCTGAAAAAAAATGGGAATCACAGTTGAGGTAAAAATCTTTTCTTCTTCTCTCCTTTAGTTTTATTCTTAAATAGTAAGCTATCTCAAAACTTTTGATTATGGATAGAAGAGAAAGAACATCGACACAATTCCCTAATTGTTTTCATAAAAAGTTTTTCTATTGGTCTGGATAACTCCAAGAGTAGAGATTTTTGTTTTCTCGTACTTGTTGTGGAGTCATGAGGATAGTGTTCCGGTAAATCTTCAACCACCCTTAATTGAATATTGTTTTTTTATTGTATTTGATTGACCGAATTGGTGCTTGATATGTTGTGGAAGAGTTTTTGTGTATTGATATTTTATTCACATAGTCTCAAGTTTTCCTTTCAATTTTTTTGCATTCTTTTTTACGCTTAACTAATCACAGTTTCTGGCTTGATTTGGATATGCATTTGGTCATTTTTATTCACTTGTTTGTCTTCCTCTTGTTTTCTACTCAAAGACAACTACTGTGAAAAACTGTAGTTACTTATAATGGAGGAAGACCCACTAAGGATGGATTCTGAGCCTACAAGTTTATATGATCTCCGGCAAACCACATTTAAAGATCGGGAGGAGCTGCGAAATATTGACTATGATATTGTTTTGTCACAAGGATATGTCACTGTTATTAAAAAGTCAAAGAAGGATAGGTACATTATCATTGGATGTGATAGAGGGGGAAGTTATCGGGGAAATGTGTCAGTGGAGAGTCAGAAAAGAAATGCAGCAACTCGCCTTATAAACTGTCCATTTGAAGTGTGGGGGAAAAGAAATCGTGATAAAACTTGGAGAGTAGAGATAAAGAATGCTTCTCATAATCATGAGCCATTCACAGATATGTCAGGACATCCTTATGCTCGTCGCTTGACAAAAGAAGCTTAGAAAATGCAGTATTTGTAGAAATCCTGGGCATGATTGTCGCAACTGTCCAAAAAAAGAGAAGGATAATACTGGTGTCTGGGAGAATGCAGATTTGGCTTGTAGGATTGACCTAAATACAATATCAAATTCATAATCTGGTATGTTGTTGTATTTTTTTACTATTTTTAGCAATTTATTTATTTTAACTGTAAAAAAAACTTTTAATGTTATTTATTTCCTTTTTACAGGCATGGCACTCACAATCTTAGCAGAGGAGTATTGCGGTCTAGGATATGGTACAACTCGGATTTAAATATTTTTTTTCTAGGAAGTTATCTACTGTATTGTATGAAGATTTGAATTTGTGGCTTTTTTTTTTTACTTTGGAAATTTACAATTACTATAGCAACAAATTATATTGTTGCTACTACCAGTATATTATGCTATTTTTTTATTTTTATCATCATTTGAAGTTTTTATTTTTTCTAAATTTGAAAGATATTTTTTTATAAAAAAATAAAGCGGATAGATGATGCATTAAAATAAAAAAGAAATTAAAAACAAAAATAAAGCAAAACAATGATTACGAAGGAAAATTATAATCATTGTTTTACTGGGCACAAATGCTATAATTTTATTAGGCCATTTTCTTGTTTTATTATCTAGTGGAAATATTTTTTCTATTGAAAATTATGTAGGTTTTAAGTTTCTCTGGAAAAAGAAAATTATTTAATAATTATTGACAAAGAATAAACATGTCCAAAATATTTTTAATGCAGTTATCCACCTAAGAAAACTCGCGCCGTTACATTACTAGAAAAACAAGAAAAATTTGTAAACCAAAACAGATAAGTGAGGATAACTTTTAATAGAGATAATTTTGTCATTATGTAATTTAAAAAGTGAAAGTGGAGTGTGGTTATAAAGTAGTGGAGTGCCGATATCGTCTCCCCCAACTCTGAGCTCTCTCCATTGTTTCTCAAACCAATAACCATTTTTTAGTTTTTTTGTAAAATTCAAACCAGATAACATTTTTTTTAGTTTTTGTGTCAAAAAATTTTACTCCAATGCATAACATTCTGGCCACCTGACGAATTGAATTTCTAAAGTGAAATCATAGGAAGACAAAAAGAAAAAAGGTCATCCCCCTCACTAAAACATAAGTTATTCGCACAAACACAATTCCAAAGCCAACAAAAATGAATCATGCAGAGACTTTACCATCACCCAAAAATCAATACCATCAAGCCCTCTATCAGATGACGAATTGTGTCCCATGGATATTTTGACAAGATTTAAGTCCAAAATTTGAATTTCCAAAAATTCAATAATAATTTAGTAAAATCTTCAAAACTGTAACTTCCATAAATTCGCAAACAACGACGGAATTATTTTCCCTTTTGAGCTTTTGAAATAATTTTTTTAATTGAATGAAGTGAAATAGATTACAAGCTCCTGATCTAAAACCCACAAACTAACCTTGAAAGATATATTACAATATGACAAGATGGTAATAACATAATTTCAATGGTTGGCCATCAGTAAAACACATCATGAGAGGTTGACCACGATGAACAAAACATCTCGTAGAGGACGATGCAGTACAGGTGGTGAAGAAATATATCAGGGCAGTCGAAGTACAAATCCGGTGGCGTGAGGAGATATGGGTGGTAAGAGGAGACTCCAAACTGGGGAGGAGATCTGCGTGCAAAAGGACAAATCCAAGCGGGAGGGAGGGTAGCTGGGGAGGGAGTGAAGGCGGCAAGTGGTGGAAGGTGGAGTTGAAGCGGGCAACGACCAGGGTTAAAGACAAAACGGGCAACTATTATAGCAAAGATGAAGGAAGACAATTATCTCTAAAGAGTTTGAGAGAGATTGGGTTAATAGTTGAATTTTTATTTTTTAATCAAATTATAGAAGAGCTGGTTTAGTTTTTTTTGACTTTTTTGAGATTAGATTGCACGAAAGTTTTCTGCCGGTTAGGAGAGTAAATACTTTGGATAGGCTCATGGATGAATGAATAATTGTTCTGAAACTGACACGTCAGACAAATATCCAGTTGATATGTGTTGATGGGTTAAAAATCCCAATCAAAACCAAACTGATTGGGTAAAATTGAAACTTCAAAAATTGATGGGCCAAAATCAAAATGGTTGCCAAATTAAGGGGGCAAGAGACCTATTAAGCCAATTAAAATTAAAAAATAATTATATTATAAAACTAGTAAAAGGAAAAAATACACGGAAGCAGAGCACTTTGTTACGTCGGTTATGTTTTTTTTTTCTTATAATCAAGGAAAAAGTAAATATAAGGATTCGCCTTGACAAAATCAGAAATCCTACATTATAAAATCAGAACTCTAACCCTAATTGAAGCATATACCAACGATTTTAGTTTTTTTAAGCACATCATTTGTCAATTCCTAAACACTTCATTTTCTGGTTAGCTTGATATCAATTATTATGTTGTTGATTAATCAATGATGGTAAACAAAATACTAAATCAATAGAAATAAATCAAGTGCAGTGAGCAGAAGTAGAATCGTACTATAGACTCCAAGATAACAAAGCACACAAAGAGAAATTCTGAAAAACTGCTCTCAATTTCCTGTGTTTTCTTTCTTGTACCAAGAGAGTTAAAAGAGTTAAAATTATTTTCGGAATAGCTTGTTATTTCGTGTTCCTAACTTAATAATGTTAATTCATCAAAAAAAAAACTTAATAATGTTAAAAAATAGAAATAAATAATAATGTGACAACTAGGGATTTGAACCCACGCCCTTCCGGACCAGAGCCTAAATCTGGCGCCTTAGACCGCCTTAGACCACTCGGCCAAACTGTCGTTTGTTTTTAGTTGTGGAATATGTTTTTCAATTCTAAGTGAAAAAAATTACATAGAGAGCCTAAATCTGGCGCCTTAGACCGCCTTTAGATAATTTGGCACGTTAATTCAACAGATTAGCATATTTACGTTGATTCAACGTAAGGAATTAAAATTAAAAAATAATTATATTGTAAAACTAGTAAAAGGAAAAAATACAAGGGAGCAGAGCACCTTTTTTTTTTGGATGATGGAAGCAGAGCACTTTGTTACGTCGGTTATGTTTTTTTTTTTCTTATAATCAAGGAAAAAGTAAATATAAGGATTCGCCTTGACAAAATCAGAAATCCTATATTTATATGATCAGTCGATTCCTACCTTATAAAACCATAACTCTAGCCCTAATTGAAGCCAATAGCATCCAAGGCGAGAGAGAAAAGAAAAGAGAAAAGAAAAAGAAAAGAAAACAACCATGGAAGGAGTGGACAGATTGAGCGAGTTACCGGATGATCTTCTCATCCGAATCCTTACCTTGCTCGACAGAGAATCCCTCTTCAGGAATTTCTCCCTCTCCAAACGATGGCTAAACCTCCGTCCTGTATTCACTCGAGGCATCTTGGAAGTTGACTTCCATGGGGATTGCGGTGGTGATGATACTAATTACCCCTCTTCTTTCATCCGCCACTTTATCACCGCAAACCGGCTCGCGACCGTGATCGATAGAATTCACGTCACACTAAGCGAGGGGGAGCATCACCGCCGCCTACTCGGCGAGGTTATGGAATTCGTTAGCGACCGTCGCGTTGATTGCCTTGACTTGCATGTCCGTGGAGGAATACAGACGATCCCTGGCACAGGTGAACATTGCCCTTCCTTGAATACCTGCCGTTTCTTGAAGGCCTTAACCCTCAGCAATTTTGAGGTGCCATTAATGAAGAACCTAAGATTAACCGGAGGTGGCGCGTCACCAAAGACGAAGGGCGGTGGGGAGGAGCTGATTGGAGGCACGAGGGCATCTCACTCCCAGGAGAATGCGCATGCCCATATCCCAGACCAAGCAGCATCGGTGGTGGTTTCAACATCCGAGGATCCATTCAACCTTCGCCCCCTTATCACGCGTGCCAACAAAACCCTCGAGACACGTGAAAAGGTAACTTCTCCAACCACACAGAGTCCAAAATCGGTACCATCTGAGCTAGCGCAGCCTTTGCCAGAAAATACCACGTGTGTGATCGAGTCTATACCTGATACAAACCAAAATACCCACATTAGCCCACTACTAATCGGCAGCCCCACCCATAGCAGACCAAACCTTCTTTGTTCTGAGCCCAATCACTCAAGCCCAACAACCAGAGCCCTAGTACCTTACCCAGAAACACCCTCCCCCCAGAACTCGTCCTTTATGAGTCCATCACCATATAAACCATATCTTCCTGGCAGTATGAGTTCTTCTAGTTCGTCTAAACCCATGACTTCTGGATCATCTTGGAACAGTTCTTGGCTTTCCTTCCCGTGTGAGTATAATAGTCTGATTCAAAGAGCAGTAGAAAGGAAGGTTGCTGCAGTGCTGCAGAATATGGAAGTACGGAAGAAGAAAAGGGTTAGATTTTTGTCTGCCAAGGGGAGCGTGATCTCTGAACCTGAGAGCCTCCAAGGGATATCGGATTCGGATTTTCGAAGGAATAATGATAGATTCGACGTGGAGAACAGGTCGTCATCCTCAATACCTGTTTCTTTTAGCTCCCTTGAAGTGGCAGAAACGAACCTCATTGGGGACCTTGTAGGATGGGAGAGAGGTAATATCGAGAACGAGACAGATCAACTCATCGAGAGTCTGGTGGAGGAGGAAGTGTTCGACTGGGTACAGTCACGGGCGCACGACTAGATTCATGGATATGCTCCTTTGTGTTTCTATTTTCACCATATATGTTTAGTTTTGTCTCATGGAATATTAGAGGTGTTTGCTCCTCTTCAAAGCAGTCAAAGGTTCGCGCCTTGGTTAAACAAGCTCAAGCCCATTTTTTGTTTCTTAGTGAGACCAAGAACACTAATACCACCCTACAGTTTTGCCACAGGGTATGGGGTGCGGGTAACATTGATTTCTGCGCGGTTGAGGCTAATGGTTTGGCAGGAGGGCTGTTATTGGTTTGGGATTGTGATTACTTTCAGATGACTCAAAGGCAGACATCGGATAGCTGGATAATTGTCGAAGGCTTACTCCTAAAGAATAACCAGAGAGTGACTATTTGTGGAGTTTATGGTTACACACGGGTAGAGAAGAGAATTGAGATGTTTGAAGATTTAACCAGGCTTAAGACATCATTCAACTCTCCTTGGCTAGTACTTGGAGACTTCAACGAGACCCTGATCCCTTCAGATAGAAAAAGTGGCTGGTTTTGCCAAAGAGGTGCTAGGGCTTTTGGAGAGTTTATTGATAACTTGAGACTTTTGGAAATTCATTTGAAGGGTAGACGTTATACATGGGGGAATTTTAGAAGTGCCAGTCGTATCGATCGGGTTTTTGTTGAGGCTGATTGGTGCTTGTTCTTCCCCTTGCTATCCCTTCGTGCGGGTAGTAAGTGTGGTTCGGACCATGTCCCACTTGTGTTGCTGCATGAGTCGAGAACCTCGGGTCATAGGCCCTTTCGTTTTCTTAATGCATGGTGGTCCCATCCAGGATTTGTGGAGGTCATCAGAGGCATGTGGCTTGAAGCATGCTCGCAGTTTCCTAATCAATTCAAACTACTAAAGAGGTTGGGTGTGATGAGAAGATTGCTGTCTAATTGGAATCGGGACTCTTTTGGTAATGTTAATGCATGTATTGACGCCATTCAATCTGAAATTGACGCTATAGACAAAGAGGCTGATACAAGAACTTTATCTGCATTAGAACTACGGCATGTAAAGGAACTGAAGGTAACCCTTAATGAAAAATCTAGACAACTTGAATCCATATGGAGACAAAAGTCTAGAATCCAATGGTGTAAATTGGGGGATCGTAACACGAGATTTGTTCACATCTCAGCCGCTAACAGGGGTCGAAAAAATAGGATTGATCAGCTTGAAGTGAATGGCCAGTTGATTTCTGATGCAGACAAGATTAAGGAAACAGCCTGTGAATATTTTTCCAAGCTGTATTCGTGCCAACACAGGCAAAGACCAATGATCGGCTCCCTAAATTTTCACAGATTAAGTCTGGGGGAGGCTGCCGATCTGGAGAGAAAGGTCTCTATGGAAGAAATCAAAGAAGCAGTTTGGAATTGTGACAGTTCCAAAGCACCTGGACCAGACGGATTCAACTTCTCATTTTATAAGAAATGCTGGGAGCTTGTTAAGATAGATATTTATGATATGGTTTCACATTTTTTTGAGACTTCCAGGTTGCCTAAAGGAGCCAATACTGCCTTTATCACGTTGATTGCAAAGAAGACTGGTGCAATGGGGTTGGACGACTACAGACCTATTACCTTGTTGAATGGGTTGTATAAAATAGTTTCAAAAATACTGGCTCAGAGATTAAAGAAAGTATTACCCTCCCTAGTTGGTCCACAACAGACAGGATTTATTGGAGGGAGATGTATTATGGATAGTGTGCTTCTTGCGAATGAGGTAGTTCACAGTTTAAGGAAGAACAAAACTGAAGCTATTGTGTGGAAACTCGATTTCCGAAAGGCATACGACTCCGTAGATTGGAAGTATCTAATGCAAGTTTTGGAGGCAATGGGGTTTGGTCTGAAATGGCGTGAGTGGATCTCTGAATGCATATCAACCTCTAGGGTGGCAATTCTGATTAATGGAACACCATCTAACGAATTTTCCATGGAGAGGGGCTTAAAACAAGGTGACCCCTTGTCCCCATTCTTGTTCGTACTAGCAGCTGAAGGCCTATCTTCCATCCTATCCAAGGCCGAGTCTATGGGAGTCATCCAAGGAGTGCAGTTACAAGGTAAATCTATCTCAGTATTACAATATGCTGATGACACTATCCTCTTTTCTCCTGCCAGCCTCCCGATTCTATTGAATTTAAAAAGATGCCTCAGGATTTTTGAAGCCTTGTCTGGTTTGTGTATTAATTTTTTCAAAAGTAGTGTGGTGGGGCTTGGATTGTCGCAATCTAGGGTGGCTGACTTTGCTGGCAGACTACACAGCAGAATGGAAAATCTACCCATAACATACCTTGGCTTCCCATTAGGAGCAAATATGAAGCGAATCGCAGCTTGGAACCCAATTGTTGAAAAATTCAAAGGAAAGCTCAAGTGTTGGAAGGGAAGATTTCTATCCCTTGGTGGTAGAGTTACCCTTATCAAATCTGTTCTAAGTGGTTTGCCGGTGTACTTCATCTCTCTATTCAAGCTTCCGGTAGCCGTGGCACGAAATATGACGTCCATAATGAGAAACTTTTTATGGAACGGTCTGGAGGCCTCAAAGAGGGCATGCTTGGTGGCGTGGAAAAATATTGCCGTTCCAAAAGAATTAGGTGGTCTGGGCATTATCGACCTAAAGGTGATGAACCAGTGTTTATTGTTCAAGTGGCTTTGGCAATTCATGAGCCCTGTGGAGAAGACTTGGAAGGAAGTGGTAAGACGCAAATATGTTGAGCCTTCGCCGGCCTTAAGCCCGGTATTTAACTTACAGAAGTGCTCCCCAATGTGGAAGGACATCATATTATCTGGGGATCTTAACAGCCAGACTGGGGTACCTCTAATGTTGGGTTCTGTCATCAGGATGGGAGCTGGGAATGAAGCCTTGTTTTGGCTGGATGATTGGACTCGGCATGGTAATTTTAAAGATAGATTTAGTAGGCTGTTTTCATTATCGTTATGCCAACATGCCTCTGTATCCGAGTGCATTTTGCATACCGGACAGGCAGGAAATTGGTGCACTAATTGGAGAAGACCACTAAGGGAATGGGAATACGCACAGATGAATGAGATGCTTGAAGAAATCAATACGGTGCATTTAGACCCTTCAAGTGTTGATGAACGAGTGTGGAGACACAACCAGAAGTGCGAGTATTCGGTGAAACTAGGAAGAGCATTCATTTATTCCCAACTCCAGGTCTTATCCTCAAAGCCTTACATATGGTTTTCTCTATCCCCATTTAAGGTAGAATGTTGGCTGTGGTTTGCTTTGAACCATGGTATACCTACTAAGGATCTTTTGAGAGAAAGGGGTATATTAACTCTGGCTGATTCAATATGTAGCTTGTGTCATGGAAATCTCGAATCCAGGGATCACCTCTTACTCCATTGTCGGGTATCCTGGTCGGTGTGGTCGAAAATTTGTAGATGGTGGGGAATTCAATGGTGTTTCCCGGCTGACTTGGAGAATTTTCTGATTCAGTGGACCTATATATCTCCGTTTAGCTGTAGCAGATCATGGTGGTTCATCATTGGGTTGGCAACCATGTGGACTCTCTGGCTGGAGAGAAACAGGAGGATCTTCCAATCTGTTGCCGCAGATGCTGAGAGATTGATGGACATGGCACTTGTTCGTGCGATTACTTGGATGAAAGCATTACAAGTTGATATCCCCTTTTGTACATCCATGATAATGTCAAATGCAGACACGCTGAAGAACTGGAAAGGCCCCAGGAGGAAGTTTAAGTTATTGCAATGTAACTGACGTGATCTGTCCCTTGCTTTGTGTCTTAAGGTGTATCAGTTGTAACCTCCTCCAATGTGTATGACGTGGTTGTTGTAATTAGTGAGTATTATGTATCAATAAAGCATTCGTTACCATCAAAAAAAAAAAAAAACACAAAACTGATTTTCGATCCAAACCTTGTGTGTTTCTTGGGTACTGACCAGCCCATCAAGGCTATAGGTGTCTTGATTATGTTACTAAGCATCTTTATGTAGCTAGGCATGTTCGCTTTTTCGAAGATATATTTCCTTTTGACACTCTCATTCCCACTAGTGTTTCCTCTCCTATCACACACGACAATAGGGTTATTATCCCACTGACTGTTCTCTATCCAACTCCACCAGATGAGAATCGTGATGCGTCTATCTCCCCTATCCAGTCCCAATCATCATCTCCTCACGTGTCATCTCATATCTCTCTCCCTTCCGAGTCTTTCTCTCGTCCATCTCCTTCTGAGTCTATCTCTCCTCAGTCTCCTGATGCGTCTAGTCCTTCTAGTCCTTTGGTTGTGTCACGCTACTCGGTCCCCCAGCAGGAACCCCTCTCCCACACACCTTCTTTATCCGATAGCCCATCTTCTCCCTCTCCTCCTCCTCCACAGCCTCGTCACACTGACCACCATATGACACTTTGTCCTCGACCCAAGCCAACCAAGCCCTTTTCTCCTACCAATTATTCTGTTCAGATCAGTGAGTTACCACACACCCATCCTCTTATACCACAGCCTGGAAACATGCAGTATGGTGTGAGGCTATGCTTGAGGAGATAAATGCCCTGATCAGGAATAAGACGTGGAGTCTAGTACCGTGTCATTCTCACATGAATATTGTGGGGCATGAGTGGGTGTTTCGAATAAAGAAGAAAGCCGATGGTTCCATTGAAAGGTGCAAGGCCAGGCTGGTTGCCAAAGGGTTTCACCAGAGAGAAGGCATAGATTTTTTTGAAACGTTTAGTTCGGTAGTAAAGCCTACTACCATTCGGCTTGTCCTCAGTTATGCTTTGTCTCAACGGTGGTTGGTTAAGCAATTGGATGTGCGCAATGCTTTTCTTAATGGTGTTTTGCAGGAGGTCTATATGACACAGCCCCAAGGTTTTGTTGATCCTGCTCGTCCTTCCCATGTGTGCCGGTTGCATAGATCTTTGTATGGTCTCAAGCAGGCGCCCCGGGCATGGTATGCTCGCTGAGCTCTTATCTGATTTCTCGTGGTTTTATCGTTTCCAGGTCAGACCCTTCTTTGCTCATATATTGTTAAAAAGCACATGTGGTGTATATTCTGATTTATGTTGATGATATTGTGGTCACTGGAAACGATCCACGGTTTGTTCACACACTGGGCACCGAGTTCTCTTTGCGAGACCTGGGAAAAGTCAACTATTTTCTTGGGGTTGAGGTTTAGCATTTTCAGGATGGCATGTTACTCACGCAGAAGAAATATATCATGGATTTGCTTGCTAAAGCTGGCATGCGAGATTGCAAACCAGCTCTTACACCTGCATCCACCAGTCAGAAGCTGCGGCGAGATGGCAGTAAATTGATGGCTGATCCTACTCTTTAGAGACAGATAGTTGGTTCCCTCCAACATCAAGCTATTACTTGCCTGGATATTGTCTTTGTAGTTGGCAAAGTTAGTCAATTTTTGCATCAGCCAACAGAGGATCATTATGTGGCAGTAAAGCGCATTCTTCGGTATTTAAAACACACTCCCACTCTTGGTCTTCACTTGTATAGGAGATTCTACACCGTTTTTACAGGTCTTCATGGATGCAGACTAGGTGGCAGCCTCGATGACCGGCGATCCACAGCCGGGTACCTTGTCTATCTTGGACGTAATTTGGTCTCTTGGGCATCCAGGAAATAGAAGTCAGTTGGTCGATCCTCTACCGAAGAAGAGTACAAAGCTTTAGCAGATGGTGCAGCTGATTTGTTATGGATCCAGTCCATTCTCACAGAGTTAGGGATTTTATGCTCTACGCCTAAGCTATGGTGTGACAATATCGGTGCCACCTATCTTTCTCAGAATCCGGTCTAAACAACCCGCACTAAGCATGTTGCCTTGGATTATCATTTTGTCCGTGAACAGGTCCAAGCAAAGAAGATACAGGTCTCTTTTGTTCGAAGTTAGGATCAGCTCGCCGATTTGCTGACCAAACCTTTGAGCAGTAAACGTTTTGCAACTCTTCGACGCAAACTCAACCTGACTGCTAGTCTGGTTTAGTTTGAGGGGGGATGTTAGGATATGTATTGTTGTGACCTGATAAGGATAGCTTAGCTGTCTCTTAACGATTATCTCTTATCACACTGGTGATAACTCTCTTGTAATCCAGCCTAATCTGATAGATACAAAACAGTTGTAAATACACTATTAATATACAGTATACGACTGCAGCAATCACTGAGCCTTTCACATATTATTCTCTACGAATTGCATCTTTATATATAGTATATCAGAGGAAAATTACCATACCAAGATTATACCTGAATTGGACAACAACAAGCGAATATTGTATATTCTTAATGAATGGATGATTGTAGAAGATGTGGAAGTTGATGATCAGTTTGTTTTGAATGTTATGTCAAGAGAAAGAATTCAGCTTCCTACTATTGGGGATTTTGATTCCAATTGCTGGGCATTCTCGTCACCAACTGATCCTAATTGTCATATCGTCTTTTATGGTGATGAGGGTATCTTGTTTTGTAAGCCGGGAGACAATGAATATCAAAGGCAAGATCATCAGGATGAAGATAGACTCGAGAACATATCCGCCATTGGAGGAAGGATTTACGGTCTTATACAAAAAACTGTGGTTGCTTTCGAATTTGAAGAATCAAGACTTGAGTTTAGACCAATTCTTAAAGGAACTTGGCTACCATATCGTACGCCACCTCACATATCTGCATAAAATGGTATATGATTCGATCTTAATGTGATGATGAATTACTCATTGTTGTGAGGGAAGGGATTGGGATGTTTGGATTCGAGGTGTCGAACTTTGCTATTTACATGGCAAATGTCACAAAGGGTAAGGGATGGATAAAGATGGACAGCATAGGAACATGTACTATCTTTCGTGATGATTATTGTTATGAAGGCGTGTGTTATTCAGCAGCGGACCCAACAATCAAGAAGAATTCTATTTATTTTTGTCGAAAAAAAAAGGCATCAGTGGTGTCATCATCGCCCCGTCGGTCCAGGCTCCGATCAATACCGGTTACATCTTGGCATTAGACCCTCCTCATAGGAGAGACCGCCCAACCGGGGCACCAGCGGACACCCTCACCTGTTACGCGTCATAATATCGGGGAATCATCGGGCTAAACAGCCAGCACCCCATCGTGTGGAATGCCATATTCGGCCGCATCACACTATGGGCTTGACTGGAAGCACCGGGACTCGAACCCGAGTCTTAGAGATGGCAGGTTGAAGGCCTTGCCATTGGGCCACCACCCCCGGTGGTAAGAAGAATTCTATTTACTATCTTAATGGCGACAATAAGTATATTTATGTGTGGGATTTAAAGGAGCACAGTGTAACAATGCATTTGCCTTCCTTTGACTTGGGCCAACAACGTAATTGGCTTTATTGGATTATGTTGCCAAAATCAGTGCACAAGTTGGCTTGAGATTTAGAAATTTATTTTGTTTATTTTGTACCCAACGTTGTTTATCTTATGACTGGAATGATTTACTCTTTAATTAGGATTGGATGTATTGATGTTGTTCTCCTTTTTTCTTTCTTTTGGCTTTTTAATTTTTTATTCACTTTGGTATTTCAACTTTTCACTTTAGTCAATTGTCTTTCATAAAGTAGGATAATTTTCAGATTATTATTCCATTTAACCCATCGATGTTATTAATATCTAATAAATCCAATCCATTCATATAATGACCAATTAATTGAAATAATCAGATTGTTAGTCCACCTAATGATCCCAGAATTCGCCAGATTCTGTCAGAGTACTGCCTGCTATGAACCACCGTACACCACCATGAAAACCTCTAGTAATTCACCACCCACAACCTCCAACAACTAGCAGGCACAACTCATGGCCTACTGTCCGGAATTGAACCACCGGAGCAACAACCACCGCCACCAACCACGGCCAAATACAACATCCCCGATCACAACCTCGCATCTCTCGTCCACCATAAAGCAACAGACCATCAACACAGACAACAACAAACAACAATCAAACACGAGTAGCTCGTTTAACTCTTCAATGGAGAAAATTAAAGACGGAGGAGAGGAAAGGAGCTCTCGATCTATTCGGCGGCAGTAGCTGCTGCTCCGACTCCAGGCGGCGGTTGCTCGTGGTGGCAGAAAGATCCGCTGCAACGTTTGTTTGTAGACGGGGGTCGGCGAATGGGCGGCAGTGGTGACGGATATGGGGGGTGAGTGTGACGGAGGTGACGAGGAGGGGGGAAGGTGACTTGATGGTGGAGGTGAGTTTGTTATTAGGGAAGAAGCGGGATGAGGGAGAGAGAGAGAGAAGAGATTGTGAGCAGAGACGAAGGCAATGACGAGAGGGGTAGGTCGGGGAAGGGGGAGAGAGAAAAGAAGAGAGGAAAGGAAACAAAAAAAAAAGGGATCCGCTGCTACGTGGCAAGCCACAATTGACCTGTTTGGATTTCCATGTTGGGATTTGGGAATAATGTTTTCTAACTAGAAAATGACAAACATGCCCTTCAACAGTCCTTAGATTGTGTTATTACCAGGGGCAGTTTCGCCTTTTCAATCCCGAGAAACCTACTTAGTCTCGAAAAATCGGTAAAATTCACGGGAACGTCGAGTAAGTCTCAGAATTGAAAATCGAGGCCCGATTAAAGCTAAAATAATTTTTGAAGCTGAAAACTGCACAATAAAATTAAAATAACCTTATTAAAATTACGGAAAATTACCGGCAGTTCCTAAAAATTTTACCGAAAGTTAATTTATTAAAAAATGGGACGTTACATCATCAGCCTCCTCTAAGGCTTCATTACGATTATAAAGGACAACAAGTGACAAGTTCATGTATGGTTTGGTGGAATTGATGGCTGAATTTTATATGCTAGAAGAAATTCAAGATGCTATGATGATGGAAAATAGAAAGTTAGAGGATACAAGCTCTGGTGATTTCGCTGCTTTTGGTTGCTCTCGGCTGAAATTGATTTCGGATTTCTCGAGGATGTAACCAATTTGGGTTGATTTATAAAAAAACAGTTGTCTTTTTACTTTTAACTAATTATGTTGGTCAAGTTTACTCACAAAAATCGGGTCAGGATTTAGGCGAGGGCAAAAAAATGGTGAAACTAGGTGAGCACTGAACAGTTTCCGTACCAAGTACCAGTTTCGGAACAAACCTCCAAAATTTTCGGTTTGTCTTTTACGGTACTCCATTCCATTAGTAGTTCTTGGAGCTCCATAATTTTCGGAGACCATAATTTCGGTACGGATTTTATAGATTTTTTTATCTCCACGATGCATCAATTCTCAAATTTTTGAAGCGGATCTTACAGATTTACAGAGCGGGTTTTCTAAATGGGTTTTCGGAATTTTCACAAAGCCATGGTTGGAAAAATAATGAAAAAACTAAACCAAATATGCAAATATCATACATATAATATATGAATTTCATACCGAATTAGAGAAAAAATGAGAAAAAATAATTCAAGCATAAAATATACATAAAAAAGACTCCTTAATAATAAATTCAAAGTAACTTACAATCATTACATATTAATCAAATAATGGAAGAGTAAGTAATTATGTTAAATTATTTTGCTACGCAAACTATATTACTGGCAAGAGTGTTACAGTGTCTTAGTTTTGGGTTTGTTTTTCATTACTTTCTTTTCTTATGAGCCTGTTAATTAAATAATCGACTAATCATACCTTCGTCGTCTTATATATAACACTCTAAATTCTAATTATATTTTTATGTCACCATTAACTAATTATCTCTTTTATTAATTTTTTATGTATTTCATAATAAATATTCGGTGATACAATTACTAGATGTAAAGTCCCAAATATGTATATATTTTATTTATGAAAAAAATTAAATTATTTTTTAATTTTTCCCTTGTGAAAATTTTTGATAATCTCGCATCAACAAAATTTATTTTCCGAATTAATCAAATTTATTTTCATTACCATTCTTATCTAATCTAGGAGTATTCTTAAATTGATTTATACACTCGAAATAAAATAAAATAGTATTTATGTTTGGAACGCAAGGTTTATCATAATTTTGCCTAAAACGATGTAGTTTTAACCAGATTATAATTTGAAATACAAAATGGCTCGCGTTTTGACCAAGAGGACATATGAGTTCTGAGACGACCCGATCTCCATTTACCCAACATATAATAATTACAGGGTAATAGTGCTGACACGTGGCACAGTACATTGCACATAACAATAAATTAGTCCAATCAGCACAGTAACCATACAATCATCACCCGACATAGGAACATCATCATCTGCACAACAGAAGCATTATCTAGATATTCAATGACATCTTATGAAAGAGTTAATGCATGCTATTGGATCCGAGCCCTGTCTGAGGTGACGTTGTAGCCGCCGGAATGCACTCCTAATCTAACTTGCAATAACTGTATGAGGTGTGAGACCAACCATTGTCTCACTATAAACAAATAAATTGCAGTATACAAGCAACCGTAAATACACTAAAGCTAACATAGAACAATAGAACTATGGCAAGCACAACATAGCTTCAAAATCAAACAACTCACCTGGCCTTACCATATAACAGACCTCTCATTGTTATGCTAGTCTTCTAAACTCACTGATATTAGACGACAGAATTTTCGATTTTATTACTAGGCCCCTGTCACATGATAAGTATTGGTCGTGCCTGGTAGCCAGGTTAGCTAACCTAGGGTTACTCCCTGTTAATTCATAAATATCACAAATCACAATAACCGAGTCCCGCAGTCCTTCCTATAACAAATCAACTGAGTCCTACAGTCCTCAGCAGGAGTCCCGCAGTCCTCCATATCATATCACAAATGACAAGGCGACTACCATCTGGCCGTACCAATACCTGTCATGTGACAATCTAGACGTCTAGGTGATGTCACCACAATTTTTTATTATCTCCTGTTTTACTCTCTAGCAGTAACTCATCATACTCACATTCCCGAGCGGGCTCTCAGCCTCACAACTCCTCTGGAAATCCAATCGCAATGTCACAATATGAGGTCACAGCTACTAATCGATCAAATATCACATATCTCATACGAATATCACAACATTCATATTAACATCACAAAGCTCAACAATCAGTTCATAGTAGACATCAAGCATGTTGAAGTAATCAGCACAACATGACAAGCACGACAAGATAAACATATAATTTAACAATTTAACAAACAACCGAGGTATCACAGGAAGCATACCAAAGTTTATAAGTTTATATCCTCACCTAATACTCCTCGGGAGCTTACTCTTGGTTAAGCCTCGATATCCCTATATGTATAGCAACAATGATCACTTATACTGCACAACAAAGATGATTATGCATGATGGAGGTTTAACAGTTATTAGACAGCTTATCTTTACCTGTCCATTTTTATAATCTCTATAGTTATCTTATATAGCTCAAGGTCCGTTAAGAGATAAATCTTTTTTATGTCCCTTAACTTTTCACAAATCTCAAACCTTGTCCCTGAGCTTTTTTTTTCAAAGATTCTGTCCCTGAACTTGTTTAGAACCGCAAGTTTCTATCCTTTTTCCATTTGACGATGGGTAATCCACTCAAAAGTTGACAAGTGGATAGTGGGTGCCAGCCAGCTGGATTATTTTAGAATTTTCTATTTTTAATTTGTTAAGATTTCTATTTTGGAAAACAATATCAAATTTGGGAAAAAGAAAGACAATAAAGAACTAAAATTTTTAAAATTCGTTAAAAAAGAAAATTTTGACTGATTATTATTTTTTTAAGAATGAATTATTAGGTACTAAATTTATAATAATTATAAAATATTAAAAGGAAACTAAAAATAGTATTAAAACATGTACAAAGCTCTCTAAAAATGGAAATATACCTATATTTTTAAAAAATAATATTATTATTTTCTAAATAAAAAAATAAAGAAACCTAAATTTTGGGAAATTTACTATTATTCTCTAAAAATATGGAAAGCTTGTAACAGCCCGGGTAAAAATTTGGATTTTTACCAGGACTGTAAAAATATTTTTACCGTGATTTACTGTTGAATTAATCTTGGGTAATTAATTCAAGGTAAATCGGACGTCATTTTTCGTAACCGAGAGTTTTCCCAAGCTCGTGATTTTTCCGTGGATTTTTCGGGCCTAAGTTGGTATTTTTCGGGTTCCGGAATTTTCGGAAAAATCACACCGGAAAATAACTAAGGGGGTATCAGTTATTTTCTGGTCCGGATTGGACTCGCTCTATAATTGCAGACAAGCTGCATTACTGTTGATTCACACGTCGCGCAGTAAATCTAAGTTCTAAAAAAGAAGAAAAAGAAGGAAGCAGGAGAGGAAGAAAAAGAGAAGAGGAAAAAAAAGAGAAAAGGAGAGGAAAAAGATAAAAAAAAAAAGAAAAAAAAGGGAGAAAAAAAAGAAAAGGGAAGAAAAAAAAGAGAAGAACCAATCAGAAAAATATAAAAAAAGAGAGAAAGGAAAAAAAAAAGAATGGAAATCAGAAAAGAAAAGAAGAAAATAGGGGAAAAAGAAGAAAAGAAGAAAATGAAAAAAAAAAGGAAAACCCGGAGAATGGCACTGTTCATCGTCAACCCCAGCGCCTCGGATACTGTTCACCAAGTCGAGTTCCGCGCCGCCTCTCGCTGCACCACCACCGCCGTCTGGACCGCCGCACCGTCGCGACCTCGACGCCGTCGCCTCCTCCCGTCCCCGCTGCGAGACGCGCCGCCGAGCGCTGTTGACCTGCGGCGAAACCCGCGGATCTCCCTCTCCGCGCCGCTGACGACGACACCGGCGACGCAGCGCCGCTTTTCCACCGCCAGTCGAGTTGCCTCGATGTCGCCGACCCCGCGCCAACCTTCCTCTCGCCTGTCCCTGCCGCCCGTGGCGCCGCCGACGCTGAACCCGAGGTGAGCGACCCGTGAGGTTGAAACAACCCTTTCGCGACGGGTTTGACCCGGATCCGCGTTGGGTCTGATTGTGGGCTTTTGTGTGGGTTGGGTTGTGAGGTGTTGGGCCGGGCTGGGCGTGGGCCTGTGTTCGGGCCTGCTGCCTTGGTCTGGGCCGACACTATTCATGGCCCAGTCCGTTTTAATTTAAAAAAAAACATTATATATATGTACTTATTAATTATTCTAGTAATTTAATTTTCAGAAAAAAATATATATTTACTTTAGGAAATTATGGTTACTTTAATTCTCGTGTTTTGTGGAAAACATAAATATATATACTTTGATAAATAACTAAGTTATATTTCGGGAAACTATTATTAGTTGGAAAAATATATATATGTATCATGAAATAATTTCTGGAAATTTATATATATGTTATTTTCTCTGGAAAATTATGGTTGAGGAATATATATATATATATATAGATATATATATATATATATATACATGTACTTTGATAATTAAAGGTAATTATATTTTGTGTTGGAAAATATTATTATGTATATTTAGAAAAAGATAAATACTATATAAATATTTTCTGAAAATTATAAATACGTTATTATTTTTCTGGAAAAATTATGGTGATTATAATTTTAGAAATTATAATTATTTTATGAAAATATTTTGAAAAGAGTTTTAATTAAAGTATGGTACCGAAATTATATTCGGAAATACGTACGGTAAAATATTTTCAGTAAAGGATAATAATAACGGATATGAACCGGGATGGGTTTATTTCGCAGTATTGGCATCATAGCATACCGATTATGTGCATTTATGTGTATATATTGTTCTGTTGAATAGGTTCGGATATCGGGCAGTTTCCCGAGGAGCCGACTTGGGACCGGACATTGTTTCCAGAGTTGAGTAATCGGCCAAGGTGAGGATGGATTTCCTTCAATATGTGCCTATATTACTCGGTAGTTGTGTTTGTTGGTTTTGCACTGTTGGATGTTGCATTTGTTGTGGTATGATTCGGGATGTTTATCCAATGGTCTTGATTGTTGTCGGGATGTTTATCCCGGTGCTATGATTTGGTTTTGGGATGTTTATCCCCGTGTCGAGTTTTGGATATTTATTTTCGTGTCTTTGGCCATAGGAAAAATGGATGAATTAATAATTTGAGATAAGGATGTCGATCCTTGGTATGGTTTGGGATGTCTATCCCAGGTTTTTGGTTAGGGATGTTGATCCCTGTGATTTGATTTTGAGGACGATAATATAATTGTCGCGTGGTAAGTAGTGGTACGACCGGATGGTTTGAGACTGTTTTGTGGTGGCCATGATCTGGGTTACTTGTGATGGGCATGTTGATGCCGGTTTGATTGGGATGTTGATCCCTGAGTTTGATATTGGGATGTTGATCCCGGGTTCTTTTTGATCTGGCACCAGGAACTGGTTGATAACCTGGTACGACCCTAGCTTATCCGTGACGGGGCCCGAAAAAGATAAAATTGGAAATTGGTTTTTATTTGAGTCTTTAATTTGTTTTATTTTGGCGGTTTTTCCTTGTTTTCGACTTTGAGTAATTTTAGTGTTGCATATTGATCGTCTATCCATGGTCGTGAGCACTTCGGACTCACCCCTCACCTGCGGGCTTTCATCCCGTAGGATGAGTTATTTGTGGTACAGGGTTGGTGCATTCCAGACAGGCTGCGGCGTTATCCCTTGGACAGGGCTTGGATCCATAGTTTGCATCAGTGTCGCATACAGTGTTTTGTGAGTTGTTAAGTCTTCCGCTGTGCATTGTTTTTACTATTATTGGGCCATTGGGCCGGTTGAGTTATTATTGTTGTTTTTATTATGGGCTGTTGAGCCCGGATATCTGTTATATACACTGTATACTGGGCTTTGTTGGGTTGGGTTGTTACAGTTTCGGCACGTGTTTACTGTGTACGGTAAATACGAGTCGGGGCATTTCATTTTGGTAGCGGAGCGGGCGTTAGGTCTTGTTGGGCAGTTCATGTGTGTTGTTGTCTTGGTTGCATAGTTCGCTCCATTTGTTTATTGTTTTATATCATTTAGTTAGTGCATTATGGATCTAGTCAAGGGACGTCAGCTGTCGCGGAACATACACATAAGAGGTAATGATGCCATAAATAAGCGGAAATATAAATATTATTAATAATACTAATATTTGATTATAAACAGAAATATTACATTGATATTTTATAAAAATAAAAATACATTCATCGCCTTGGAACGACGTTGACCCTGAAGCTGTTGGGGTCATTGTTGATGTTGACCGTGATTCTGTCGCTCCACGAGAACCACATGCCGCCTGCGTTGTTCTGGCCAGGAAGCTCGAACCGGTTTGCTGCAGGGAACTGGAGTGGGATGAGACCGTGATCCTCTTCAGGTTGCCATTGGGTCTCCGTGAGAAGAACCATGTTGGGCTTGTATTGGTTCTTCAGGTCCCTCAGGGTACGCGAGAACTCCTGGGAACGCCTAGCGACTCCTCTATAGTTCCACACCAGTAGTCGGGCTTTTGGCCAAGTTGGAGGTAGCCGAGTCATTCTGGGCATGCTTTGGGCCGTCATCGAGAGTTGGTAGTAGGCGCCTTGCTCCAGGGTTTGGCAAGTGGACTCTAGGTTGAACTTCTGAAGTCTTTCGGAGATGAAAAACATGATGGAGTTGGCCGAGCCGTAGAAGGAGGTCCTCAGGGTGCCTTGGTCCTCTAGGAAGAATGTCTCTTCCATGGGAGTGATGAAGAATCTGTATGAGTAGAGTTCGTCGACGAAGACCAGACGGGGCATTCTACCGAGTTCGTTCGGTAGTTCTTCTGGACGTTCGTTGATCATGCTGTAGGTCAGCCGGTTTCTTCTGCCTAGGTTGGCACCTTCGACGAAGAAGACTGATGATGGAGCAGGCATCGTGTTTCGGACGCGTGGGTGTTTTGTTTTTCTGAGAATTGTGGTTTTGTTTGCCTTCGCGTTTTGTTTGCTTTAAGATGCATTGTGGTTTTTGCTTTCCGTTGTTTTGCTTTTTATAGAAAAAAAGTTTACCGTTTTGTTTTTCAAAGTTTAGACCCCACCTATTCCCGGGAAGGTCTAACGGATTTTTCGGTGATGGGAAAAATAGATTCCCTTCACAAGCTCCAAATCGTTTTCTTTCTTCAAGGTGTTGTTTTGAAAATTTTGTCGTTGCTTCATTTATTGCTTCGTTACTTTATACGTTTTTGGGGCTACAAATGCCAGTGTTTTTCAACCCTTTTCTATCTCACGATTTTCTTACGCCCTGACTACCTTAGCGTTTCTTTTCATGGTTTTACTATATTTTCTTGCATCTTTTATCACATGCATTTGTGACCGTTGTGGCTAGACTGATGGGACCACACCTTGAGTGGAGCGCATGTGCGACAAGCTTACAGCTGTTCGGACATCGTGGAGAGGTACGAGACTTGACAGACGTTTTTGGCTCATGCGGAATTTGTGAACAAGTGGGTAGCGTTTCTTTCGAGGGACACAGGACGCTCTCGTGATCACCGCCTTGCGAGTTAACGGATGTCTTTTCCACGAGGGAAAGGGACGTCACCGTTAGTTGCGCGTATCACGTTTCTTGGGTTCGAGGATGTTCACGTCCGATACGAGCATCGATCATGGAAATATGTTTTTGTTTTAACTTATTTATGATTTGGTTTTGTTAAACGAGTTTTGTTTTTAATTTCTTTATGTTAATTTTATATTTCTATTGTTGATTTTTGTTTCGCTTTGAGATGTTTTTACCTTTCTGATAGCATAAGTTTTCACAATTTAACAAGAATTTTTGATTTAAAAAGAAAGCTTATTTTATTTATTTTATAATAGTTTTACAACAGGAGAAGAAGTACTCTATTGAGTTACATGCTTCTCTAAGTCTTTTACAAGTTTTTGTACATTCTTCATGTGAGGGAAGAGCTCCGCGCACGCCACTTCTATCTGCGCCACCGCCGAGCTGATCTTCTTCAGTGAGACGTTCAGCTGCGTTAGTGTCTGCTGCGGAGTGCTGCTTTCAGCCGTCGCCTTGCCCTTTCGATCCTCAGCTTTCTTGGGAGCACGTTTCTTTCGTCGTCTGCTGGAATCGACCATGTGCTCTTTCAGACTGATGATGTTGGTTTTGAATCGCTTCTTCGGAGGTTCCTCACTGGAGCTTTCCGGGAAGGCAGTGCCGCCGATGTACTGTTGTTCTCGGAGTCTGAGGTAGTACGAGAATGGATTGGAGAGTCCATGACTGTGTGTGAGTTTGCCAGTCATGAGGTTTGGTTTATATAAGCGGAGGAGAAGTCGCTTAAGGGTATAAGCGGTATCTCGCGATGAGTTTGGACACCTGGCAGAGTGTGCCAGAAGCTTATCGTGGTAGGACCCACGGGTAAGACGGAATTTCGGGGACGAAATTCTTTTTAAGGTGGGTAGACTGTAACAGCCCGGGTAAAAATTTGGATTTTTACCGGGACTGTAAAAGTCTTTTTACCGTGATTTACTCTTGAATTAATCTTGGGTAATTAATTCAAGGTAAATCGAACGTCATTTTTTGTAATCGAGAGTTTTCCCGAGCTCGTGATTTTCGGTGGATTTTTCGGGCCTAAGTTGGTATTTTTCGGGTTCCAGAATTTTCGGAAAAATCACACCGGAAAAATAACTAAGGGGGTATCAGTTATTTTCTGGTCCGGACTGGACTCGCTCTATAATGCAGACAAGCTGCATTATTGTTGATTCACACGTCGCACAGTAAATCTACGTTCTATAAAAGAAGAAGAAGAAGGAAGCAAGAGAGGAAGAAAAAGAGAAGAGGAAAAAAAGAGAAAAGGAGAGGAAAAAGATAAAAAAAAAGAGAGAAAAAAAAGAAAAAAGAAAAGAAAAAAAAAAGAAAAAAATCGGGAGAAAAAAAAGGGATGAAAAAAAAGAGAGAAGAACCAATCAGAAAAATAGAAAAATAGAAAAAAGAGAGAAAGGAAAAAAAAAGAATGGAAATCAGAAAAGAAAAGAAGAAAATAGGGAAAAAAGAATAAAAGAAGAAAATGAAAAAAATAAGGAAAACCCGGAGAATGGCACTGTTCATCGTCAACCCCAGCGCCTCGGTTACTGTTCACCGAGTGGAGTTCCGCGTCGCCTCTCGCTGCACCACCACTGCCGTGTGGACCGCCGCACCGTCGCGACCTCGACGTCGTCGCCTCCTCCCGTCCCTGCTGCGAGACGCGCCGCCGAGCGCCGTTGACCCGCGGCGAAACCCGCGGATCTCCCTCTCCGCTCCGCTGATGACGACACCGGCAACGCAGCGCCGCTTTTCCACCGCCAGTCGAGTCGCCTCGATGTCGCCGACCCCGCTACAACCTTCCTCTCGCCCGTCCCTGCCGCCCGTGGCGCCGCCGACGCTGAACCCGAGGTGAGTGACCCGTGAGGTTGAAACAACCCGATCGCGACGGGTTTGACCCGGATCCGCGTTGGGTCTGATTGTGGGCTTTTGTGTGGGTTGGGCTGTGAGGTGTGTGGCCGGGCTGGGTGTGGGCCTGTGTTCGGGCCTGCTGCCTTGGTCTGGGCCGACACTATTCATGGCCCAGTCCGTTTTAATTTAAAAAAAAACATTATATATATATGTATTTATTAATTATTCTGGTAATTTAATTTTCAGAAAAAAAATATATATTTACTTTAGGAAATTATGGTTAATTTAATTCTCGTGTTTTGTGGAAAACATAAATATATATACTTTGATAAAGAATTAAGTTATGTTTTGGGAAACTATTATTAGTTGAAAAAATATATATATGTATCATGAAATAATTTCTGGAAATTTATATATATATTATTTTCTCTGGAAAATTATGGTTGAGGAATATATATATATATATATATATATATATATATATATATATATATATATATATATACATGTACTTTGAGAATTAAAGGTAATTATATTTTGTGTTGGAAAATATTATTATGTATATTTAGAAAAAGATAAATACTATATAAATATTTTCTGAAAATTATAAATACGTTACTATTTTTCTGGAAAAATTATGGTGATTATAATTTTGGAAATTATAATTATTTTATGAAAATATTTTTTTTTTTGAACAAATTTTATGAAAATATTTTGAAAAGAGTTTTAATTAAAGTATGGTACCGAAATTATATTCGGAAATACGTACGGTAAAATATTTTCGGTAAAGGATAATAATAACGGATATGAACCGGGATGGGTTTATTTCGCAGTATTGACATCATAGCATACCGATTATGTGCATTTATGTGTATATATTGTTCTGTTGAATAGGTTCGGATATCGGGCAGTTTCCCGAGGAGCCGGCTTGGGACCGGACATTGTTTCCGGAGTTGAGTAATCGGCCAAGGTGAGGATGGATTTCCTTCAATATGTGCCTATATTACTCGGTAGTTGTGTTTGTTGGTTTTGCACTGTTGGATGTTGCATTTGCTGTGGTATGATTCGGGATGTTTATCCAATGGTCTTGATTGTTGTCGGGATGTTTACCCCGGTGCTATGATTTGGTTTTGGGATGTTTATCCCCGTGTCGAGTTTTGGATATTTATTTTCGTGTCTTTGTCCATAGGAATAATGGATGAATTAATAATTTGAGATAAGGATGTCAATCCTTGGTATGGTTTGGGATGTCTATCCCAGGTTTTTGGTTAGGGATGTTGATCCCTGTGATTTGATTTTGAGGACGATAATATAATTGTCGCGTGGTAAGTAGTGGTACGACCGGATGGTTTGAGACTGTTTTGTGGTGGCCATGATCTGGGTTACTTGTGATGGGCATGTTGATGCCGGTTTGATTGGGATGTTGATCCCTGAGTTTGATATTGGGATGTTGATCCCGGGTTCTTCTTAATCTGGCACCAGGAATAGGTTGATAACCTGGTACGACCCTAGCTTATCCGTGACGGGGCCCGGAAAAGATAAAATTGGAAATTGGTTTATATTTGAGTCTTTGATTTGTTTTATTTTGGCGGTTTTTCCTTGTTTTCGACTTTGAGTAATTTTTAGTGTTGCATATTGATCGTCTATCCATGGTCGTGAGCACTTCGGACTCACCCCTTACCTGCGGGCTTTCATCCCGTAGGATGAGTTATTTGTGGTACAGGGTTGGTGCATTCCAGACAGGCTGCGGCGTTATCCCTTGGACAGGGCTTGGATCCATAGTTTGCATCAGTGTCGCATACAGTGTTTTGTGAGTTGTTAAGTCTTCCGTTGTGCTTTGTTTTTACTATTATTGGGCCATTGGGCCGGTTGAGTTATTATTGTTGTTTTTATTATGGGCTGTTGAGCCCGGATATCTGTTGTATACACTGTATGTTGGGCTTTGTTGGGTTGGCTTGTTATAGTTCCGGCACGTGTTTACTGTGTACGGTAAATACGGGTCGGGGCGTTTCAAAGCTTCCATTGATTGATGAAAATAAAAAAATAACTAAATTTTGGGAAATTTGCTATTATTCTCTAAAAATATGGAAAGCTCCCATTAATTTGTGTAAAAATATAAAAATACTTAAATTTTTGGAAATTAATACTATTACTCACTAAAAATATGGAAAGCTCCATTAATTGATGTAAAAATAAAAAAAATACCTAAATTTTGAGAAATTAATACTATTACTCACTATAAATATAGAAGGCTCCCATTAATTGATGTAAAAATAGAAATATACCTAAATTTTGGAAAATTAATACTATTATTCTCTAAAAATATGGACAGCGCCCATTAATTGATGCAAAATACAAAAATACATAAAATTTGGGAAATTAATACAATTATTGTCTAAAAATGTGGAAACCTCTCATTAATTGATGAAAAAATAGAAAAATACCTACAATTTGGGAAATTAATACTATTATTCTCTAAAAACATGGAAAGCTCCCATTGATTGTGTAAAAATAGAAAAATACCTTATTTTTAGGAAAATTAAAACTATTATTCTCTATAAATAATAGAGAGAGAAAGTTCCCATTGATTGATTGAAAAATTAGTACCATTTCATTTAAAAAAACAATTAATTGACCGATTATTAATTATTAACATCAAATAATGATAAATACCAAAAAGAAAATCAGTTATATTTATAATTAGAAAAGAAATTAATTGACAATTAATTAGAATTATAAGTAAATTCTAATTAATGCTGATTATAAGTAACCATATAAGATAAATCATTAGTATTTTGAAAAAATCATTAAAAGGAAACTTTGACTAATTAATTAGACAAATTTATTAACAAATATCATTTTTCCTCTTATGTTCAAATCTGTAAACTCCAAAATTAACAAAATCCAACTAGAAACAAGAATATCCATACCATTTAATCAAACCAGTCTCCACAAAGAAATTAACATGGAGATAACGAAGAGAAATCCAACAGCCACTGCTGACGACCAGAAGCCGGTCACTAACCCGAGCCACACCCACAACCGAGGGACACGTCATAGTCGCTAATGAAGTTGTCGATGCTGACAACGCCGTCGCCACGCTTGCGGAGGGCCATCGAGACGTGGGTGCCAGCGAAGCCGGCGGCGCCGGTGACGAGGAGAGACATGTTATTGCGGTGGATCTGGGCAGAGGCGCTGACCTGCTTCTCCCATTGGATGCCGCCCCAGGAGGCGGAGAAGTAGCGGCCGCCGGAGTCTTCTCCTGAGTTAGCACACCCACATGAACATGGTGCTGGTGGAGGCGAAGCATGCCGCCACGCACGCTCCCTCTTCCTCTTTAATGTCCTCCTCCAGGGCTTCTCCAACAACAAGGAGCCCTCATCGGCCATTTCGCTCTTTACCCATATGAGAAGAGGCGGTGGCGCTACGGCAGCCACGAGTCTAGGGGACGAAAAGATGGGGCTGGTGCTTTTGGAAAGGCGAATGTTGATGGGTTTGGCGCGGATTTGCTCATTGGCTCTACTCTTGTTGTTTTGTGCTTGAAGATTTCAAGGGAGGAGTATGCGCTCAAGGTGTTCGATAGATTGCCCGAGAGAGGCACGGTTTTGTGTAACGCAATGATATCCGGTTGATGAGGAATTCTCGGTTTGAGGGCTCGATCGGAGTTTTTAGGGACATGGTTTCGGGTAACGGACCGAGTTTGGCTTCCACTACGGTCATCGCAGTGTTGCCGGCTGTGGCCAAATTGCAGGACTTGATACTGGGGATGGAGATTCAGTGCTTGGCTATGAAGTTTGGTTGTCATTCTCATAAGAACAATAGTTTGCAGAGCATGAAATGTGTAAGACGAGGCAGAAGAATCAAGAACCAAATAATAATTAATTTCTCTTTTTTAAATTGGTAATTATTTTGAATTAATTAAATCCTATTTTTCCTTTTTTCGATAATAATATTATTTTCTCAATTTTCTAAATGAATTGGAAAATAAAATAGGAAGAAAAAGGCGAATAATATTAAAAAATATCTGGCGCCACGTGTCAGTCGATAGGAGGATTACCGGCAACCAAAGGTAAAAAGGATCGAAACTTGAGATTCTAAACAAGTTCAGGGACAAAATCTTTGGAAAAAAAAGCTCAGGGACAAGGTTGAGATTTTTTAAAGTTAAGGGACATAAAAAAGATTAATCTCCTTATTAAAATACGCAGGGGCGGATCCAGAAATTTTTGGAGGGGCCAAAGTTGTACAAACTAACACAAATGGAGGAAAATGCTAAAAAAATAATGAAATAAGTGGGACTTGGGTATCGAACACACGTCAAGCGTCCAAACCAGAGTGCCATCTTCCACCAGGCCAACATGTGCTTTAGGGGGGCCTGGGCCCCTGCTTCCCCCTGGATCCGCCACTGAAAATACGGGCAGGGTTTTTGCATAACGGGCTCTACCCGGTCTTTGTCCGATAAAAATCAAGTAACATTAAGCCTAAACCTTTACTACAAAACCCTCAGAAAGAAAAGCTTTCAAAACGCCCCGCTCGCCATACCTACCTCGAATCCCCTACCGTTGCTAATCCAGCAGACGAAGATATCTCTTGAATGTTTATGATTCTATGCTTCTAATTCCTTTTTAGAGCTTCGTTTCTTTGAATGTTATGTTTATAATGCTTCGTACCGTTAGTAAATTTAGTGAAACAATTCTTTACTTACTCACTCTCAGAATTGCTGCACAACGTCATCCATAATCCATACGTTCAGATCACAATGGAAACAGGTAATTCAATTCAAATTATATCCATACATTTTTCACCACATTGGAAATTTAAAGTGGGAATTTAAGGTGTCACAAGTCCGTGACCAAAACAGGGCATTCTAGTGTCATTTTAAGTCCATCCTAGAGTCTAGGTCTCTTCACTCCATAGATGCCTGCATTTCCTCCCAAGCATGCTCGATCTCATCCATCTGTTCCATTTCCTCCCTGATATGGACAAGCCCACCTGGAAAAGGCCCAATGCTTTTAGGAGACTTGGACCCGGCAGAAGGAGGAAGGGGAAGGTCCATCTCGCGGAACCCAGACGTCATAGGGAGCGTCAGCAAGTATGGTCCGTGTGGAATATTCTTGAGGAGCTGAAATATGGAGGACAGCTGTGCCAGAGGTGCCTTGCTCAAGAAGAATGAAGGAGAGCCACACGATGAGAGTGGATGGAAGTGAACAGTGGCCTTAGGATGAGGAGAACGTGTGGACTAATGTATATAAACACATAGAGAAGCTTTAAAACCCTAAGGTAGAGAGCATTGTAAAAAAAGCTAGGGGTTGAGGGTCCTCCCTTCTCCATTCACTGTAGACACCCTTTCCATCAATAAAAATTTCCTTTTTTGATTTTCTAGCTTCTTTCCTGTTGATTCCCAAGTTTACAAATTTCTTGGTCATATCACTCCCGAACAAGCATTTCTTCATCCTTATCAAGTTCCTAGAGATTGAGAAATAAATCAAGTTAGGTTGAATTCACACATTAGCTAAACGTATTGTAAATCATAGCATGCATACCCCCACCCTAGTTTCTATCCCATTTCCTAATTCAACGTGCTATTTTCCAATGTAGAAGTTCAGCTATTGATTTTAGTTAGCATTCTTCTAAGCATCATTTTAATGCATTCATGATTTATGCAAATCAAGGTAAAGGTTGAATTCACTCATTAGCTAAACGTATTGTAAATCATAGCATAACATACATATCCCCACCTTAGTATCTATCCCATTTCCTAATTCAGCGAGCTAGTTAGCTATTTTTTACCTAAATTTTTAAAAGACATATAAACACAAATTAGAACAATTTTGTTTAATTAAGAATCTATAGTCTACACATGATAAAATTTTATTTAGTACATAATTTGTGTATTTTGGTGGATAGAATCCATAATGTGTTTTATTTTTTTTTTACAATTTGAATTATAATAAAATTTTAATATATGAGAATGTATTTTTATATTTGGATTGACATCTTTTTCTCTAATCCTTTAAAACCTGGCACCTCGCACCCTTTAAATCCATTTGATTTTTGGATTCATTAGAAAAGTTTATGGGGTCATAAAAAAGAAAAGATTTTTAGGAGGCTTATTTTTCAGTCAACTAAAAATACTTGGCTTAATAAGATTTTTACCCTCCAGTTTGGCATTGATATTGATTTTAGCCTTCCAGTTTGTTTTTCTTTTATTTTGGCCCCTAAGTTTGGCTTGATTAGGTCTTTTCATCCTCTTACCTTTGATAACCGGTAAGCTTTTTTAAATTTCCTACTTGTCAAATTGTGATTCCTTTGTTTAATTGCGTATTAGAATTTTTAAACAACAAGTAAATGTAGTCAACTAAAAAAATAATATAATATATAATATTGAAAGAAAAAAATTTAAAAAAAAAAGAAATAAAGAGCAGTTTGAGTAGAAGTTCATTATGGGTTGGGCATTGTCGTTATGTCAGCATCACGTTTTTTTAAGAAAAAAATTCTTGAATAAATTATCCTAACTGTTTTTTGGGTACATATAAACTACCCTAATTAACGGAAGAAAGCAAAATCAAAGAATCGCACAAGAAAAAGAAAAATATATATTTAACTGTGTCAAGATCTCATGGCTCGAATAATTTTAATTGAAGAGAGTTTTCCATGTAATTAAGTAATCAATCAATTTTCTAAGAAAATAAATTTTTGAAAAGAGCAATTGGTTTCAAAGAAAAAAATCTTACAGACAAAAAAAGTTGCCGAGAAAGAAAAATTATTTTTTTCGATGTAAGACATCTTATTCTCAACCAACAAAAGCCATCTTATTTAAATAATGCAACCTAATTATTTTTAATAATTGGAATTGGTTTTTATTTACCATTTGAATAAATCAATTTAATAAAAGCATAAAATTTAAAGTCTCAATCTTTAACACACTGGGTGTATTATGTATAATTTTCAAAATTTTATGTTTTGAGTTTACCTCTCAAGAGCATCATTTAAGAACCGTTGAATTCGTATATTCGTATATTGGTATCTTTATTTATTTTTTTAAGTATTTATGGTTCTTTTAAATTGCTGACAATTAAACGAATGAATCAATTCACAAAAAAAAACAAGGAATCAGAATTTGACACAAGTTAGTTAACTTACACATCATAAAGCTGACCGATTGCTATAGATAGAAAACCTGGTCAAGCCAAACTGAGGGGTCAAAATGAAAAATTTTAAACTTGGGGCCAAAATCAAAATCAACGTCAAACTGGAAGGTTAGAAAACTTAATAAGCCAAAATACTTTCTTTTATTGCTAAGAGTTCTCACGGTAAGTATAACATCGAAATCCTTCTAGAGCTGGCTTACCAATGTAACTAAGCTTTTTTTCATAATCATGTGCTTGAAACTATGAACTCAAAGCTATTTAATTAAGCTTCATTATCAAAAAAAAAAAAAGCTATTTAATTAAGCTTTGAAACAACTCATCTAACTGACAATTCTCCCAAGTTCCACCTAACAACAATTCAACCAAGGGATCACAATAAATAATGATCACTAGCAAAACACACCTTCTAGAGGGGTGACACACTTAGAGCTCAAGAAGGATGTAGGCTGGATGTACAAAATCACAAATAAAAACACAAAATTAAATTGGGAATATTCAATATGTGGTCTCATGTCTTTCCCAATTATGTACTTCCGGAGGCTTTTACAATTAATTAATAAGTTGGTTTGCAGTTTCCTACAACATTCCTACTGCAGAGAGAGGTAGTTGTTGTTCTTTCAAATCTGTACATATGGTATGACCTTGGTATATTGATATTTGCTGACATTGCCAGGTATAATCAGGTTTCCAATGAGGTCTTTTGTCCTGCAATGATTATGAAAATAGGTGGGGGACAAAACAATTTGCGGCACAATGAAGACAGGCAGTGGCAGAAAATGTGGCTGGATCTACAATTTTCTTAGGGCTTTTTTCTATGGTAGAAGACAATCACATTAACTGCAAGTAGCCAACCATGTTTTAGTTTCATCCTTCTTATATTTGTAAGAGTTTGGTTTTCATGTATGTATCATAAGGAAAGACGTGTGTTAAAAGGCGAAAACCACAAATATTATTCTTTGCGCCAATTTTTATATGCCAAGGGTGCTAACAATAAACTCAGAATATGAATCACTTCTTGATGACATACAGATTAGTAAGGTTACACATTGTTGGGCCTACACATTGTAAGGCTGCACGGGCTACACATAGCAGGGCTACATATAATAGGGTTGCACATTGCTGGGCTATACATAAGAGGGCTGCACATCCAAAGCAAAGTGACAGGTAAGCCTAGAAGTCTAGGCCTACATGGAAACCCCAGGTTGCCTGCCTAGGTCTAAGTCCACACCTATATAGGCGGCCAGGTCTACACCTGACTAGACCTAGAAGTCCAAACCCATCTCCAAACGCCTATAAATAGCAACCCCCTAGCACGGTGAAAGGTACGCACACAGAACTAACGATTCACCTCCTCTGTCTATAAATTATCAGTTAGGGATTGCCTTGTTCTGACTTAGGCATCGGAAAGCCTCCAAGGTCACACACCCTGGGCACCCCCGGTGTCCTTTATCTTACTGTTTTGTAGGCTTAACTGTAAGTAACCGGGTATGCAAACAAAGAAACAATATGCGCAGCGGAAAAAACCCGGAACTAATGGAGGATCCATGTGAAACGGGGTAAACCGAATAACAAAAATTTCGTACCTGGTTTGGTTGAGTTCTTTCACTCAACTGATGATACGAATCAGCAAGAACCGGACAGAAATCCGACTCCTCTACGGTATCCACACGAACCATTGATGACTGCTAGCAACCGTCTCACGATCACTAACTCGAGCACTCTCGAACCGCAGTGCTAGCTGCAGAATTTCCGAGAGCAAGAGAGCCTAGAGTGTTTTTCTCACAACTCTTGTGAATGTGTTTGTGTGTTGAGCTCTCTACAATCTGCTCATCCTTCACACTTTTACATACATCACATATATGTTTACATGTTAGTTAATATAGAAAATAGCCAACCAATCATACATACATCTTATCATGCATAATTGTGTTTTCCATTATCTATACTTTAGTCACAATCATCTACATGATCATGTCTCCACTAACTCAATTATATATATCAACATATATATAAAACAACACATCCTTTCATGCCTTTGGGACAATAATTCTGGTAACTATTGAACCGAACCAACCCAAACGACCCAGTCCAATTATGGTCTAACCACTAGCTCAAACACCTAGTCGAACCACAGTCCAACCATAGTTTAACCACCAGCTCGAATCAACAGTTCTAAGTGTGTGACCCTGTAGGCACTTGTAACGTTTGGCAATAATTGTAAACACATTTACAATTATAAAAAATGAGCAGCGTCTAGCAACACATCATTGCTACCCAAACGACAAGATCAGTACTGATTCATTATGCCTCGGAAACATGTCATTATCCTTTCGTCACATTATCAAGATTAAACACGAGACATGGGTTAAGTCATTCTCGTATATGTTTAATCTAAGTTTCTTGATCCCCGAGTTAACTGTGTAAAGCGGATACTTATGATATCACCATATCACATAATCCGATCATGGCCATGCATTTAGAGTTCAACTCTATCAAGAGGCCCATCTGATAATATACCCGTTATAAGGGTTGGACGAATCCCATCTTGATCATACAAAATCCATTACACATTATATCACATACCCAATGATTACACTAAGGTCTACTCAGTTATGAATAGCCAAGAGTAATATCAAAGTATATGACTCACATGTTGGGAACCTTGATGATCTTAGGTCTAAGGACAATACATGTTAGAACTCATGCCTCCTTGTTTCATTTCAGAGTTTTGATAATGACAAACCTTGGCTCAATTGATGACAACCTTGAAGCAAAAAGAAATCAAGCAAACAAGTGCTCAACCAAAGTGATCAAGAATTCAAGAGAAGATATGATCAAGAGTTGGAGTACAAGAAGAGCAAGAGAAGTTAGGACCCATTTGTACAAGGTGAAACA
>JAKUCV010005325.1:44494-56241 GCA_028386065.3 Turnera subulata
TCGATGTTTTAGCCAGCAATTTTAAATTATTGCTCCAACGGCTAGTAGAACATCGATGTTTGTCTGCGGAACATCGATGTTTTCATTACAACATCGATGTTCTCTAAACCAACATCGATGTTTTTTGGCTTCGCAAAAATATGATGAAAAAGGGTCTTTGCCAGAACATCGATGTTTGAAAATGAAACATCGATGTTTTTTGAAACATCGA
The DNA here is from genome assembly GCA_028386065.3 of Turnera subulata. NCBI lineage: Eukaryota > Viridiplantae > Streptophyta > Magnoliopsida > Malpighiales > Passifloraceae > Turnera > Turnera subulata. The sequence goes on from JAKUCV010005325.1 coordinate 44,706, forward strand.
TGTTCAAATGTCCAACATCGATGTTTTTTGGCTTCGGCAAAATTATATTTCAAAGACAGTTTTCATGAACATCGATGTTGGATTGTAAACATCGATGTTTTGACCAACGGTCACAAGAACATCGATGTTATGTTCCTACTGCCAATATTTTGAAAAACTTGAAAAACAGAACATCGATGTTTGATTTCAGAACATCGATGTTTTGGACTAAAAACACAACTTTGTGATTGAAATGATGCTATGAAATGCATGAGTAAAACTTGTTTTATTTTGAGCCAATGCCTAAGAGAAGTTGAGTGTTTTACCTTGTACAAATGGGTCCTAACTTCTCTTGCTCTTCTTGTGCTTCAACTCTTAATCATATCTTCTCTTGAATTCTTGATCACTTTGGTTGAGCACTTGTTTGCTTGATTTCTTTTTGCTTCAAGGTTGTCATCAATTGAGCCAAGGTTTGTCATTATCAAAACTCTGAAATGAAACAAGGAGGCATGAGTTCTAACACTATTTCTCCTTTCAAATACACCATTCTATTGAGGTGTACCTGGTAGAGTAAGTTGTGATACTATACCACACTCTTTTAGATGATCAAGAAATTCTCGGTCTAAGTATTCACCTCCTCGATCAGATCGAAGCATTTTAGACTACTAGAATGCAGCCCTTTACTCTCGGATTTAGCAAGGGATTTTCTACAATTTGTAACGGATTTTGGTATTTGCAACGGAATTTGTCACGGATGAAATCCCTGATTAAACCCTTCGTTGCAAATTCGGTTGTGAGGAAATTTGTAAGGGACCATTTTGCGACGGATTTGGCCAGGAATCGTGCCTTAATAACTATGACGGCCTTGTTTCCCATGCAAATTACCCGTAACTAAAACCCTCACTAGTTGCAAAGATTCTTTCCGTCACAAACCTATATCCCTTACTATATGTAAATGAATAAAACCCTCACAATCCTCTCTAAATCCGTCACAAACTACAATTACAAAAACAAATAAAATAAATAAAACCAACACTGATATTTTAATATATTTCCTAATTGTATTTCTTTTTTTGGTACAGTGGAAATTAAACATATAAGCTAATTCGTATATTACAAGCATCAACAGACAATAGAGAAGGCATAGGAGGAGCAATTACAGAAAAAATTATTGGCACAAAGTAAAAAGAAAGTGCACATCTTTATTGCAATGTTTTTTACACAAGCACAAGTTAATTATAATAAAAAAATTATAATGATTTTTACATAATAAAATATAACAAACTAAACTAGAATCCAGAAAATGAATATCCACCTACACCTACAGATCTGCTCGAAAACATCAAGCCCATCTGCACACCACCTTCTTTAGATGAACCGGATCTGGGAATCCCGACCTCGGGTCTGCTCGCCTCCGCCTCCACTGGACACTTGGATCTACCCAGAATCCGTCACCAACAAGCCGTACTCGCCATGAATACAACCAGTTCGTCAACAATCCCAAATTAAACCAGAAAGAACAACCAAAACAACATTAGAACCCGGAATTAGACAATCAACATAACCCAACCAACCATAACTCAAAATCATCAAGAAAGGAAAGTGAGTATTAGATGCTTACCCACAGATTTCCCGGACCGGATTCTCAACCATCTCTCAACCCCAGATTCATCGAGATCCGCAGTCGATTAAGCTTGACGCGCCGTTCACTATGTCTCCTGGCTACCGAGACAACCAAGCTCGCCTCGTCGTTCTCACCTGAACCAGAAACCAGCCTGGCTTGCCTCGTTCATCACAGAACCACCAGTAGTTAGAATGGCGCCTAAGAGGGTTTGAAGAAGAAGAAAAAAAGTGTGTGGTTTAGATGGCGGCTAGGGGGTTTGGAAAGAGGAAGAAGAGTGTGTGGTATAGATGGCGGCTAGGAGGATTTGGAGAAGAAAAAGAGTGCTTGGTTTAGATGGCTGTGGCTAGGACGGTTTGGAGAATGAGAAGAGAAGGGGAGGGAGAGAGACGTGAGAGAAAGGCAGAAGAGAGAGGGAGAGGCAGAAGAAAATGAGGAAAGAAATGAGGATAGGGAGTTAAGGATGCAATTTATATCCAGGTCTAACCCTAGGGTTTCCACTAAAGATTAAACGACGTCGTTTAGCAATTCAACCTCCACAAGTCAACGTGCTCCTCAAAGGTCAAAACGCGATGGTCTTGGTGTTTTATGTACAAGCTTCACCAAAACACGGTCGTTTTAATCAAAACACAGCCTAATTGTGTGTTCCAAAGAGAACTCTTTTTCAGATTATTTTCAAACTTGTTTTAAAAATTATTGAATTATAGGAACCAATTTGAATAAAATTAAATAATATTATATAGAAAAAAACTCTTACAATAATATAAAACCATTTAAGATTCATAGAAAATTTAGAAAAAAAGTTAAATATTTTTTATATAAACATAGAGTAAAGTATCTATAGATGAAATGACACCACAAAATATTTTCCAAAAATTAGCTTAATTTTTTTAAACTTCCCTCATCTACATTAAAATAAATTATAATGAAATTTTTAGAAATCGTTGAACAATAAGAAAAATAAATTCCTATGCGAAAAAATTACTAAAAAATTATATTAGGCCAAAACTAATACTTTTAATTTTTTATAAATAAAAATATTTTAAAAAATTGAGATGTTACACACTTGAGTTGACAACGCCGAGACTATATGTGACCACACAATCACGGTGCCTGGATGGCCGAAAAAAAACCATTAAATAAGGAGAAAAACCATTATTCACCATCGAAATGTCATCGGTTTTAGTCCTCATCAATTCCACTAATCCGGCTCTTGGTTTCATGGCAAAGCTCGACCATCCGCCCTCGAGTTGCCAATGGAATAAGTTTCTGAAATCACTTATTCTAAGAATTAATTATAAGATTATGCCCACTTACAATCCTTAGGGTCGTCCTTTTTTATACTTATATGTATTACGCTTTCTTTTTTTGCTCGTAAGGTAATGGAACATATGTTGTAATAACGCGAGCTATGTTAGTAATTTAATTTCATATAGCTTCATGAAACATTTTTTTTTGAGAATCAAATCAATTTTCATTCATACTAAGAATCAGTTAGGGAAAGTCCCTAATAAAGGTTTACATTTTTGTTACAAATGCAAAGTATGACTGCCACTAAGAGCAAACAATTAAGAGGCAAAATTAAAGCCCCAAAATTGACATAGAAGCTGGAGATCAGAAGATAAAGGAGGGGATTTCAGCTGGGTCAGACCACAGAACCGGAGTCTCATATCAGCACAAATATCTGCTAACAAACCATCTAGAGAACGATTGCAGTTGGTGAAATGCCGTCTGTTTCTCTCACGCCAAAGGTGATAAATACATGCACTCCAGGCAACTCACAAAATCATAGCCTGAAGACCCTTTTTCTGCAGATGTTGCTTAACCCATGCAAATTCAGCTGGCCAGGCAGCAGCAGTCCGATTGACTCCACAGTGAGAAAGTAGGCTACTCCATAATGAAGAAGTGAAGGAACAGCCAAAGAAAAGATGGTTTCTGTCTTCCATATGATGAGAGCAAAAGAGGCAAGAAGTGACAGCAGTAACTCCCCAGGAGTGGAGTCTGCTGCGAGTTGCAAGTCTATCCAATATCACAAGCCAAGAGATGAAGCTATGTTTGGGAATGAAACCTGCTGACCATATTAGCTTAAACCAATCAACTCTCGCTTTTCGAGTACGAAGGTGATCCCAAGCACTCTTTGCCGAGTAGCAACCAGATGCAGTAAGAGTCCAATGAACAACATCAGGAGCATCAGTAGGAGTAACAGCTGCAATAGCTTCATCTCGCAACAGCAACAACAATGGAATGCGGCAATTCGGCCAAGTCCAATTCCCATGAGAGATAAGGGTAGAAACAGTGGCATGCAAAGGAATTTTTGACCCAATAAGCTCTTTATAGGTAACAAGAGGGTGCAAAGGCCCACGAGGATGCCAGTTGTCCCACCAGAAGTAAGTTTGAGAACCACTTCCAACAGATTGGAAAAAACAAGAAGAGAAATGGCTACGCATCTTTAAAATCTTTCGGATACTCCATGAGCAATCAGCTGGTATAGCAAGACTCCAAAAGCTACGTGTTTTGAGAATGTAAGCATGGACCCATACGACCCATAAGGAGCCAGCTTTCAATAGAATATACCAAATGTTGCGGGCTATACAAGCTGAATTCCACTCTTTCAAGCTTTTTATACCAAGCCCTCCCTCTTGTCTGGGCAAAGCAAGGTCCTTCCAAGCTACTTTAGCTTTGTGATGGACAGAAGTAGAGGACCATAGAAAGTTGGAACAGCATCTCTCAATTTCTTTGATGACTTTGGAGGGGAGAATAAAGATATTGGCCCAATAATTCTGTATGCTGAATAGTACAGAGAGCACTAGTTGGAGTTTTCCAGCGAAGGAGAGAAACTTAGGACTCCAGTAGTGAATTCGGGCTAAGATCTTATCGATGAGAGGCTTACATGAAGCAAATGAGAGTCTGCCAGAAATAAGGGGAACTCCGAGATAGCGAACAGGGAGCTCACCTCGCTTAAAACCGCAGATTTGAAAGAATTGCTCAGCATGGGAGGGGGTCACACCGGCCAAGAAAACTTCGCTCTTGGAAGGGTTGAATTGCAATCCAGACAAGAGATAAAACTGCTGCAAGAGACATGTTATAGCACCAGCAGATTGTAAACTTCCATCAGTAAAAAGCATTAAATCGTCTGCAAAACAGAGATGTGAGAGGCGCAGCTTAGAACATTTTGGGTGATATGGGAGCATTTTTGTTTCAGTCGCCTTGTTTAGCATGCAGGACAACACCTCCATTGTGATGACAAAGAGGTAGGGAGACAAAGGGTCCCCTTGCCTCATGCCTTTCCCTCCGCTGAAATAGCCGCATAGTGTGCCATTAATTGAAATAGAAAACATGGCAGTAGTGAGACAAGTTTTAAGCCATCCTATAAATTGAGCTGGGAATTTCATTGCAGTGAGGACATTTAGTAGAAATTGCCAGTCCACCGAGTCGAATGCCTTCATAAGGTCGATCTTCATGGTGCAGCGACTGGTCAGTCCTTCTCTATGATAGTTATGCACAAGTTCATGTGCTAAAAGAATATTATCAGCTATTCTTTTACCAGGTATGAAAGCAGTTTGGTTGCTGCTAATAAGAGATGGCAAACATTTCATCAATCTGTTAGCTAAGATTTTTGAAATGCATTTGTACAGGGTTGTACAACAAGCTATGGGTCTGTAATCCGTAACTTTCTGGGCATTTGGAATTTTGGGAATTAGGCTTATGATGGTGGAATTAATACCTTTGAGGAGTTTTCCAGAACTGAAAAATTCTTGTACTGCACGCACAACATCAGAACTAATAACAGGCCAAGCCGCCTTAAAAAACTCCATGCTATAGCCGTCGGGGCCCGGGGCTTTGTTGCTTCTCAGAGAAAACATAGCATTTTTAATCTCTGCTTCAGTGACATTGGAGACTAAAAGAGAAGCTTGGTTTGTAGTAATAAACTGGCTAAGAATAGAAGACAAATATGAGACAGTGGCAGGAGAAACTGCAGGATTCTTAATACCCAAAAAACCAGCATAGAAATCAACAATAGCACCTTCAATTTGCTGCGGCCTGGTGAGAACAACACCATCAGGAGTAGTAAGTGTCCTAATAGTGTTCTTTGTCCTACGGGCTTTAACTGTGTTATGGAAGAACTTGGTATTTGAATCGCCACTAGACAACCACTGTATACGGGTTTTTTGACGAAGAAAAGATTCCTCCGCCAGTTTTAATTCAGAAAGGGATTGAAGCAAGCCTTGTTCCACAAATAACAGATCCTCATGATGATCACCCAATAGAATCTGGTTTTGAATAGAAGAAAGAGCTTTTTCCGTAGTTAAGATTCGCTGCTCCAAATTACCAAAAGAGTTCTGATGAAGCAGTTTTAGATTACTCTTCAAACGTTTCAGTTTTTGCCAAACTTGAAACATGGCATGGCCTTCAACGGGAACACTCCAAGAAGTAGTAACAGTAGGTAGGAAGTTTGGGTTAGTGGTTCAATGGTTAAAGAATTTGAAAGGTTTTGGTCCTTGAACAATGGACACATTGGTGGAAAGGAGGATGGGACAATGGTCAGAAACTCCAGGACTAAGGAATTCAACCATGCTAGTTAGAAAACAAGAGGACCAACAAGCATTAATCAAGAAACGGTCTAATTTGCAAAAAATAGGGTTGGCTAACTGGTGGTTTGTCCAGGTGTAAATGGGGCCAGAAAAAGGGTGATCAAATACTCCCGCAGTTGCAAGACAACAAGAAAATTGATCAATATCACAAAGTAAGTGAGTGATAGGTGAACTGGATTCCACTCTGCGTAGTACAATATTAAAATCTCCCATCAAGCACCAAGGAGAATCTCCTACAGCAGCTGCAAGTTGTACAATGCTAGGAAAAAGAATACTGGCTCGGTCAGCAGCAGAGTTAGCTCCGTAAATAAAAGAGGCATAACAGGTGGCCTGTTCTCTAGGATGAGTTATTCGACAATGCAATGCTTGATCATTAGTGTCAAGAATGTCCACAACAACATTGTCAGACCAGAGCAACCATATACGGCCTAATTGTGCAGAATTATAGTTATTTGCAAATGACCAAGAAGGAAAAATTGAACTCCGAATATCAGAGACATTACCAATCTGAACTTTTGTTTCGACCAGACATATAAGATCAGCAGAAAGACTGTGAAGGCGTTGTACAATTGATTTGCGCTTGGTCGGGTCATTCAGCCCGCGAACATTCCATGTGATCCACTTCATTTAGGTGGGGAGAATGGGAGGAGCACTACTCCCCTCAGGAGAACTGTGATTAACTTGGAGCAAAGCAGTCCGCTTGCCCTTGGATTTACGTTTTTTCCCAGGAGCAATTTGCTTGACTAAATCAGCAACTCCAGCAGCAGCTGGCCGAACCTGTCGTGGGCTAGGAGCATCACTGGTATTCCGAAGATTATATTGAGTAGTCTTAGAGGCAGGGATAGGCGCAGGAGCAATTGGCTTTGATTTAGCAACAGTGCTAGCATGCTCATCTGAGATAAGATCAACTGGTAAGGATATGACATTAGTAACCGCAAGAACAGGTGGCTCAACAGTTGCAGCAGCAGGAGCTAAGGATGGAGAAAACACACTAACAGGCTCTTGTGGAACAGAAGCGCCCAGCTTAGAGATGGATACCGATGAGGTTAATGCTGGTATATTTGCCCCCACGGCAAGATTAGATGAAGGTACAACAGGAACTTCCTCAGGGGGAGATTCAACAGTCAAATGTTCAGAAGTAACAAAGGCAAATGAGGTCTTAGGTACCCATTTAGAACGCTTCGGAAGTGAGCATGCTAATTGGTGATGCCCCCAAACTCCACAAGATTGACATTGTTGGGGTGTCCAAGGATAATGAACACCAATACAGCACTGCTCATCGTTAAGAAGGACAGGCACTTCACGCAGAAGAGGCTTAGAGAAATCTACTTCCACACAAACATTAATACGGCTGGAGTTTAGAAGTTTAGAGCAGTCTTGGTCCATGTGCAATGGCTTACCCACAGCACTTGCAATGCAACTCAAACCTTCACGCGTCTGCAATTCAAGAGGCACCTGCCTTAATTGAACCCAAACAGGAAGTGTGGAAGCTGAAAATTCCATTCGCTGGATCTTAGGATCCCATAGACGAAGGAATAATGGCACTCCACCAACATGCCAAGACCCGCCATAGAGAGCACGAGATAAGGATTCATCATTAGGAAATTGGATAAGAAATAGATCAGATTTGTAATGAGTGACCGAGATAAGCCCTTGCTGCCCCAGAGTTTGTTCATCATAGCACGAATTAGCCCAAGCTTAGGTGGAGTACCAATAAACTGGCCAATCAAGCAGAGGGAGAACTTCTTTCGCCCAATTTCAACAACATCATCAGGGATTTTGAGTACAGAAGTAGCTGAATCAATTACTGGAGGAACAAAATCTAGTGGCTGGAGGAAAGAGCGATCCTTAACCACACTAGCCCAATTGTTCTTAGAAGAATTAGGGTTATTTGGAACAGTAGAATCAAGCAATGGGGGAACAGAGGTCTCTCCCGATTTTGCGACCACCGGAGCAGGAGGCACAACGACGAGAGGGGCCAGAGCCACCACTGAGGCCGATATATCCTTGCCCTTAGCACTTCGAGAACCAGAGGAGCTACTGCGTAGTAGAGTACCAATTCGCCCAAAGTCCATAACTAGAGAGGTTTTGCCCCGAGAGATACCAGCATCGTCAAGGAGCGATTGAACTGGAGAATTCACCATCGGAGTGTGAATCTCAGTGACCAAAGCACAAAAAAAAAGAAATAGAACAGAGAGCACGATCGAAATTCCAGAGTTGAAGAAATAGAACAGAGAGCACGATCGAAATTCCAGAGTTTTCGCTGAAAGAGCAGAAAACAACACTGGACTTAGCTTCATGAAATATTAATTTTAATATCTTCCAAATTCATATGAATTTTAAGAAATTATTTTTTAAAAAAATAGTTTTTTTAGAAGCATAAGTATGTTATTAATTACTTTCTAAATAAATTAAAGTTCAATATAGATTTCTTTCAAGATATGTTAATTTAATAAAGTTTCTAATATGACTTAAAATGAAAAAGTAAGAATATTTTTAAATAAAATCATGCAAAAAATATATTTTTAAAAGTTTTTACTCTTTAATAATTAGTGAAAACGGAAATTTCACCCGTCACTAATAGCAACGGAAATTGCATAATTTCATCCGTTACAAATTGCAAGGGACTAAATCCGTCACTATTTGTCACGGAAATTTCACCCGTCACTAATAGCAACGGAAAAAACCCTCACAAATCCGTTTTTGGAATATAACACTTGTGACGGACAAATCCCTTGCAAAAGGGAAAAATTATCCGTTACAAATTAGTGACGGGCAAATCCCTCACAATTCCCTCACAACAAAAGCGGGAAGGAGGCGGGAAAAATATCCGCTTCCCGGGCAAAATTTACTCACGGATTTTTGTCACGGCAAATTAATCCCTCGCATAATCCGTCACTAATTTTTGTGACGGAAAATTTCCCTTACTAAATCTGTTGCAAAGCTCACTTTTGCCACGGATTTTGTTTCCTCGCAACATCCGTCACTATTAGTGACGGAAATTTTGATTCACACAAAATCCGTTAGTAAATGGTTGCATTCTAGTAGTGTTAATACTCTTACCAAGTTGATTTTGTACTTCATTCTTGAATTCTTTGAACTTTTCAAAGGATTCTGACTTGTGCTTCATAAGATCTACATAGCCATATCTACTATAATCATCAGTAAATGTAATGAAGTACTGAGATCCACCTCTAGCCTGTGTTGACATAGGCCCACATACATTAGAATGTATAAGGCCTAGCAAGTCTGAAGCCCTTTCACCTTTACCGGCAAAAGGAGCCTTCGTCATTTTGCCCAATAAACATGACTCACATGTCTCATATGATTCAAAATCAAATGAGTCTAAAAGCCCATCCCTATGGAGTTTAGAAATACGAGTCTCGTTTATACGGCCCAAACAACAATGCCAGAGATAGGTCGTACTAGAATCGTTTAATTTAACCTTCTTCGAATTAATGTTATAGATTGGGGTTTCTCGGTTCAGAACATACAAACCATTGCTTAAATATGCACCACTATAATAAATATCATTCAAATAAATAGAACAACAGTTGTTCTTTATTATGAATGAAAAACCCTTCTTGTCCAGACAAGAAATAGAAATCAAATTCCTGCTTATAGTAGGTACATAATAGCAATCATCAAGTTCCAAAACCAAACCAGTCGGTAAAGATAGATAATAAGTCCCTACGGCTAATGCAGCAACTCTTGCTCCATTTCCAACACGCAGGTCTACTTCACCCTTTGCTAATCTTCTACTCTTTCTCAGATCCTGCACATTTACACAAATGTGAGAACCACATCCGGTATCTAATACCCATGATGCAGAGATAGAAATATTAGCTTCTATAACAAGAATACCTGAAGCGGAAGTCTTACTTCCCTTCTGTTTCTTCACCTCCTCACGGTAAATAGGGCAGTTACGCTTCCAATGGCCAGGTTTCTTGCAATGAAAACATTATCCTTCCTTTGCAACACCACCTTTGGGTTTCAGCACTTATGAAGAAGATGAACCAAACTTTTTGGCAGATTTTTTCTTCTTGCTTTTTCCCTTTCCTTTGCTATTTCCAACCATCAATATGCTGTTGGATTTATTTGCCTTCATCTGTTGCTCAACTATTCCTAACATGTTAAGCAACTCAGACAAGGATTTGTCAAGATGATTCATATTGAAATTCATGACAAATTGGCTGTAACTATCCGGCAACGATTGCAGGACTAGATCAACAGCCAACTTCTTCTGCAAAAGAAAACCCAGACCCTCAAGGCTCTCAATGTATCCAATCATCTTGAGCACATGAGGCCTGACTGGTGATGACTCAGCCATTTTGCATTGGAACAATGCCTTAGAGGTCTCATATCTCCCATGCCTTGCTTGCTCTTCAAAGAGCATTTTCAAGTGTTCGATCATATCGAACGCACCCAAGTTCTCATGTTGCTTCTGAAGCTCAGAGTCCATGTTGACAAGCATAAGGCAAGCGACATCCAATGCCTCATCGACATGCTTCTTGTAAGCATCTCTTTCCGCCCTAGGAGCATTAGGTGCCGGTTCATCAGGAACAGGCCCTTCAAGGACATATAATTTCTTTTCTTACTTGAGGACTATCCTCAAATTGTGGTACCACTTAAGGAAGTTATTCCCATTAAGTTTTTCCTTCTCAAGGATAGATCGCAGTGGTAGTGTACTTGTGTTTTGTGCCATGATTACTCTACAACAATTATCAACTCACACAAATCAAAGTCATGCATACATAAAATCATTTAACAAGGAATTCTATTAAATGATGCTCCTACTATGAATCAAGATAATGATAAGTAGGCCAAGATCCATATTTCACTACAAGATAAGCCAGTTTTGGCTGATCGCTTACATCATAGTTATTTAGGTAGACAACTCTTGTCAATTACATCTCATGTAACTCTCGGATAGTTGAGTGAACAACACTTGTTCTTGTCTATCTCATAGACTTAGCTCAACTCTTTGCCTCTAAGTTCTCAATCCTATTAAGATGACTTAGTTAAGTTTAACCCATAGTAAGCAGTTTGGATATTACAATTATCCCATCGCACCTTGCTAGGATAAACGTTGGCACCTTGCTTTGGCAAAACCTACCAAGTGTTGATCTAAGCAATGATGAGTGCTTATTGATGTGCACATATTTCACATAGTATTAAAGGCATGAAAACTTCTTTATTATTATTATTTTGAATAAAAATCATGCATTTACTTATCTTTCTTTGTTTTATTGTTGAATAAATTGCTTGAACTAACAATTATGTTTTCAGGTGTAAAATCGTCCCTCTTCGCTACCGAGAACGATCAATTTCGGCCAAAACTGGA